>CACRXK020017073.1:0-10888 GCA_902702795.2 Paramuricea clavata
TAGCTAACTAGAATGTCTTTCAAAAATAAGTAACATTAACAAAACGTTACTGTGTAACGGAGTAAACAATTACACAATACTGCAGTATTAGTATAAACTATTATGCAAAGATGAACAGTCACAATACTCAATACTCAATAGGCGCGATAATAATCACTTGTATAGTTAATATTTTGTATTTGCCGAGACACTTTTGTCACAATTGTTTCTGACAATTAATCTATTAGTATATGATAAAGAAGAAGTTCTGCAGTATATACTGTACTATATGCATACTATAAATACAAATATTATATAAAATGTAAATATTAAATCCCAAAATATTGGATAATTCTGCTATCCTACAGGCTATATCCGTATGAAATTGCACTGCTGGTATACCTATATAACTGATACTAGAGATTTTTTACCTTGTATATTATTATATCATGCATGTGCATGCAGTGTAGCACGCTTTTCAGCAGCAAATTTTCGTTCTCTGTTTAGATTTTAATATAATTATACGAAAATCTAAAAAAATAATATAATTTCAAAATCGAAAGTCCAAAGTCCAAAGTCCATAGTCCAAAGTCCATAGTCCAAAGTCCAAAGTCCAGTCCAAAGTCCAGTCCAGTGTTTACAATATGCCTTTTTCACACGCCGCTTGCAAAGGATTGTAATCGCGTGGTACGCAAATATGTCCTTTGCCATTGACAAAACCGTCACTGACAAAGCGCCTAAAAAAACGGTCGTTTCGCAGTTTACTGGGAACAATAGTAGGGTATGTTGTGCTTGTTTCTTGGTTGTCACTTGTCATCTTTTCTTTGTAGCGCTGATCACGTGCTCTACAGTTGATGATATTAGCCGTAGTTTATAGCCCGTATCTCTTTGCCATTATCCATTGCGGCCTGGGAACTTATTTGTCGCGCTGTGAGGCGTTGACCGACTGTACATCTGTATGAAGAACTGTGCTCAATGCTTATTCACAGAAAGGGTATCCTTCTAGGTTTGCTGCCTGTATAGCCTCTATCGCCGATGGTACTAAAGCAGATAATACAAACATTTATTGGAAATTGTCTGACCCAGAGAGCGACACGCTAACACTTGATGTATGAATGATTGGACTAAATCCTGGAAATTGCGTTTTAACCCCGAAAAATGCAAGGTACATATTTTTGCATGTTTACAATTTAATTTTAAATTAAACAGCCCAATCGACGTTTAATTGTAACTGTTACCAAGAACCGGATTGGTGTTTCAAATTAGAATTGTAAACATGCAAAAATATGTAGATGCGGTCGTAGACGTTTGTGGGAGTGGCGGCGATACGAATTTTTGATGCGATTCCACAGTTCGGTGATTTCCGTAATATTATTGTTTTATTAATCTTATATTTTGTAAGTTAAAAAAGGAAATTATATGTAATTTTAATGTAACAATGAGTAAGGGGATCCTGACCTCTGCATCTCCTGCAAGGGCCTTGACATTGATTTTATTATAGGTACTTTGAATAAATTATTGCCGGATTGATTGATCCCGCGTTTGCTCTTGGCAATTCTGGCATTACATGATGGTGGTAAGAGCCACTTAGGTCCCGTTTACAAGAGACCGGGACGAAGTCAAACCGGAATGAAAATTGAAATTGTCAACATGTTAATGAGACCGGTACGAAAATCACAAAATTTTCGATTTATTTCCTTTGCCAAGCAATTTTCTTTTTTAGATGACTTTTGTTATAGCGGCATCATGTTTTGATGGTATTGTCAGCATGAACTCCACCTTTGAATTTAGTATATGAGTAAATTGTTAAACACGTCCGAATTTATCAATATGATAAATTCGCGGCACCCAACCCTTAACATTAACCCCCTAACCCTAACCCTAACCCCAACCCCTAAGTATAATCGAACTTTTTTTCACTTTTGTTAACTTTTTTACTTGTTTTAACTCTTTTTTAACTCTTTTTGAAGATTTCCCCATCCCGGCGCGACCGGCCTCCCGGGGCGACCTCCCCCTTCAAAATGTGCCGCGAATTTATCATATTGATAAATTCGGACATGTTTAACAATTTACTCATATAATAAATTCAAAGGTGGAGCTCATGTTCGGTATTGCAGATGGGAAAATTGTCGAGTGGAAATTTATGTAGATTTATTAGACCTAACCAGGAACAGCTGCGAAAAATGCAACTTTAGGTCCCTGGCAGGAATCGAACCTGTGGCTCTGCGATTCTGGTGCAGGGCTCTAACCAACTGAGCTACAGAAGACAATCGTCGAATTCTAACCACAAGTTTGTGTATACACACTAGGGTACCGCCATGTATAAGTTATGGGTAAATATCAAAATTTTGTTGGCATCATCCAAATGGACAAAAATACAGTCAATACTAAAAAAGCGAGAATTAGTGATGACATTTAAAGCACTTATAGGGGTATAGCTCAAGAATATTTAACATGTTTCGTGTCTCTGTTAACCCATAGCCTATCGAAGGGAAGATGGCTGTGAAACTCATTTGAATAACAATGTAACTCGTTATCTATATTGTTATTCTAATGAGTTTCATAGCCATCTTCCCTTCGTTAGGCTATGGTTAACAAAAATTACCAGGGACGCCGGAACGATATAAAGGCAAGGGGGGGGGCAGATTTTCGTGAAAGGGCACTTTTGAATTGATATATACTAAGAGATGTTTGCAAAACATCGGGAGTTGAACTTCGTCTAATCATGTTTTCTATTTATTGGGTGATAGGGGTGTGAGGGGAATCGCCAGGCGATTGTGCTATTCTTGAAGCTCGATGACTGCACTCATGCGTTTTCTGAAGCAAATTCGTAAAAAATTTGCACTAACATTTCTGACAATTCGCTATTTCGCCAAGGCAATCCTTTAAATTGAAAGGGCACCTTTGCCCCCCTCGCCCCTCCTGGTAAAGGGCAACGGGGGCGGCTGCCCCTCCTGCCCCCCCCCAGGTCCGGCCTCCCTGAAAATTACCAACTACGACATAATCATCAAAAGCTTTACCTACCAAAACCTAAGACAACTTTTTTAAAACGAAGAGGAGCTGTTTCATGGAATCAAATTTTAATGGTAAAACTGCCAATAATAAAAATACCTGCATGAAACTTCTATAAGTTATTTCAAGAGACTAATCGATGGCTTGTGTATTTGAACTGGGAGGTCATCATGCCTAACCATACGTTTATGTAAATAGTTATATATTCTCACTGCTCGCTTCTTCCGCACAATATCTTTAACTGAAGGAATATTAAGATTGGGATTAAATAATTTTCAGCCAAAGGTTGAGGCGGAAGTGTCGCAGCCGAGGGGTAGTTGGTGTATATGGATGACCAACTAATCATCTCATGCATAAATATTCAAATTATATGGTATGGTGAGAGAAAACTCCGAGTGAGAATAGTGTATCTTTTACATGATTATTTTATTGTTAATACTTTTGATATTTCTATCATAATTTATAGTAAGTGTGCACGGCCCTTTGAAAAACAGACACCTGAAAGGCTACTGTGAGTAAATAAGCTTAATAAATAATAATCTTACTCGAATGAATAATATTTGATGCGTATTGTAGATGGAAATTGTCTAGTGGAAATTTATATACATTTATTAGACCTAACCAGGAACAGAAGCGAAAAATGCAACTTTAGGTCCCTGGCACCCTAGTATATATATACACGAACTTGTGGTTATTGAACTCGACGACTGCATGTCCTCTGTAGCTCAGTTAGCAGTGGCGGCGCCAGGCTTCCAAATTTGGGGGTGCATTTGAGGGGCAAACTCAAATTTTTGGGGGGGGCAAGATAGAATTTTTAAAAAGGTCGCCCCCCCAGGAAATTCGCCCCCCCCCCTCAAAACGTGGCGATATTCCTAGGAATATCGCCCCCGGGGGCGAATATCCTGGGAATATCGCCTCCCAGGGGGGTGGGGCAAATACCCTAGGAATATCGCCCCTCTTTAGGACATTCGCCCCCCATATATGCGATGTGGTTTATTCAAATAATTTCGTGATACTTTCATCTTATTATTGCCTTACACGTTTGAGAATTTAACTCTGCAAAACTAAAGCTTTTTTGTCTTTTTTTGAAACGTATTATTGGAGTATTGGCAAGTTTTACCATTCGGAGATTTACAAACTAATATTGAAACTGTAAAAACAGTTTCATGTATACGCGCATTCACTAATGAGTAATGACAACTTATAAGCCATACATTTTTCGATAACGACAGAACGCTTGTGCAGCCTTTAGTCGCTCTTAGTGACTAATAATTTTTTTTGAGGGGGGGGGGGCAATATGGGAGGGGGGGGCAAAAAATAATTGGGGGGGGCATTTGCCCCCCCTTGCCCCCTCCCCCTGGCGCCGCCACTGTCAGTTAGTTAGAGCGCTGCACCAGAATCGCAGATCTGTAGGTTCGATTCCTGCCAGGGACATAAAGTTGCATTTTTTGCAGCTGTTCCTGGTTTGGTCTAATAAATGAATATAAATTTCCACTCGACAATTTCCATCTATACAATACCCATCAAATGTTAGTCATTCCAGTGAGATGCCAACAAAATCTTGGCATCATGTTCTTCCTGTTTTGGAATGCCAGACAACATTTGCTGCATCCGGCTCAAGCTGGAGGATATCTTCCACAATCCACACCAACTGCAGTTTTGTCGGAAGAGCCGTAGGGGGAGTGAAAAGCCTCAATGTGGAGTGAGCTGAATAGTAATGAATGTGATGTAAAAAGGGGGGGGACAAAAAGCACAGCTTTAAATCGAAATCGAAATGCAAGTCAGATTTTGTCACTATCCGAAGCAGTAAGGTACGAAGTTTCATTTCATTGTTACAAAAGCAAATTGTTTGTTTAGTGAAGTAATTGGAATCTCCCGCCAATACGAACTTTATTTAAGAAAAATCCCAGCCTATATATATACTGTCCAAACAGTCCAAAACCTTATACAGACGATATAGTGCTGAAATGTGCAGCCCTATATAGTACGTCGTGTATTTGTACGAAGCTTATAATTTTCTTAACGTCTTAACATTAGCCCAGAATGCAAAATATGCTATTTCAAAGACCTTACATATTACAATTCTCTTGCATCTTCGGTGCAAGGAGCTGACTTCGTGAAGTTAGAGAGATGCATGTGTATTGCATTATTGTGAAGAGCCGTTTTATATGTTTCAAATGAATGGTTTATTTTTTATCTTTCACATAATGAACATTCGGAAGAATGTTATTTGGAAAGTTATAGAAATACATCAGTCGGATGCACCCACCATATGAGTCACGTTTTAGGAGGAGTTACTATTTTTAGACTTTTAGGGATTAGAGTTTGGATTAGGGAAAGGATTAAGGTTAGGATTAAGATCAGGGTTAGGATTAGAGTAAAGGATTAGGGTTATGTTTAAAACACAAATCAAAGAATACAAAATTACAAAAGTTTAAAAATAGTAATTCCCCCTAAAATGTGACAGGTATAGGGTTAGCTTTCATAAGTTCATTCTAATAGTTGACTACAAGATGGCTTTAATATGCTTTAATCGAGTTGATAATAAGCAACAATATATTTTGACATACATTTACTATTAATTAATTGCATGCTATATGTAATAAATGTAAATCAAAGTCGTCATCTTATAGAGTGCCACTAAAACCCCCAAATGATTTTTGGAGTGTGCAATTATTACGTTTTGTGTTATTCTAATTATCGGCAGAAATGTACGATATCTTGTTTGGAAAAAGACACGTTTTCTTCAGAGATGTTTTTAAAGACAAAAAACAAAGAAACAAAAGTAATCTAATTTTCAATTCATCATATCCGGAAACTTCTACCAAGAGGAGTTTATCAATTTGTGTTTATTACTATTAGTAAAAGAGTTTTAATTTAATGACCCACTACTGTTACCCCCATGCAGGTTAAATCATATTTGGGGTTGTAGCACTTTAATAGTTGTAACTAGTTGTGGAACGTTTCATCCTGGATTTGTTCCAGGATATAAAGGGTTGTATTGAATGCATTGTGGAACGGACCCAGAAACTGGTTGGAGACACGCCAACGCCACATCACAATTTTCACAATCTTCATTTGTGTTGCATACTTTATTCAAATCTGGACATGTTGATCTCCCTGTTGAAAGCCACAAAGCATCTCTCTATAATTTTTGAAAAGGTTTATTACAAGTTCAAGTCTGGAATTAATTTATTACTACCAGTTTCAGATGTGGGGTTACACTAATATATACATAAAGATAGTCATTCGATGAATCAATTCAAGTTATCGACGTGGCTTATATTGCTGAAATATTTAATATTTTCTATTTTAGTACATGCCCAATACCGATCATCCTTAATTTTCAATTTTTTCCAACACGTCGACATTTAAATTGACGTTATAGCTTTTGTCCATATTGTGCCTGGGCCATTGCAATTAATTTCCCGTATTTTTTACTTGCATGTGTTATATCAATCAAATTCCAATGTTTGTCAATCCGCGCAATCACTGGAGTATTCTTGATCGGTAGTCAGTCACAATGCTAGGACCAGAAAGCAGCGGCTTAATTAATAAATAAAATGCCTAAATATGTTCTTGACAACTTATGCCTAAAATGGCATGTAAAGATGCTGAAGAAAAACAAGTTTCCATGCAGGAATTTAGTACTGACAATATCAGATATCGATTCAAAGGAGCGAGTTTTTAATATTTGAAAATTATCATAAGATATAGGGTGGCCACTGCATGACCAGTTTCGAAATGATGATCATATGTCATATATCACCGTATAAGATAGATTCTTTTGTTTCTTACCAAGAATTGAGGACGCTTCAATAGAAAATTTTCTCAATCATTAAAATTTTCTTAATCAATATAATTTTACTTAAGAATAGCCTTAATTAAGGTCCTTTTCCACTCAAGAAAATGTTCCGCATAAAGAAATTTTGTAAAATTTTTAATAATAATATTTTCGGAAAATTTTATGTCCGTGGACAATTTTCTTGAGAGGAAATGGGCCTTTATAATAATATTACATCTTTGGGCACGCAATTGGCATGGTAAGTAAGTTGGTAAGTTACAAATACAATTACTTAAAGGCCGGCGCACACTAGAGCTATGTGCTTAGCAAAATGTCATTCGTGACTGTTGGCGTAAGGAGATAGCTCTCGTGTGCGCCGGCCTTAAAACATTTCTGGGTGGTACACGTCAGGAAACAAATGAATTTTTATTCCAAAAATATATATCCATGCAACTTCCACGCCACTAACAACTAGTATACTATTAACCCTGGCATAATACAGGCGAAATTTGCATTCTGCATGAGCTACTTACTTTCCTCAATTGCCTTGTTAACATAGGATGTGACGAAACTGTGATAACATTTGTCAGTGATAACAGAAATATGAATAGAAGAGAACTAAATATTGTCTTGACCATCATTTGTGTTCCTGGAAAGACAGTCAAAGTTATACAATTGTCAAACTATACTAAAATTAATCGATCCTTTTTGTTAATTTTTTTTCAAATTAAAACTGCTCGAAGATCCAAATTAATTAATTAGTAATAATAAAATTCACAATAAAACAACGAAAAACAGCCGTTCAAAGCGAGGCAATTACTTCATGTAAGGAACTGTAAGTAAGCAATTTCAAGGGGTTATAAGCATTGCTTATATATAAGATATATAAATTTATTATATGGACAATGGTGTTTTACTGGGAACTAAAGCACTCGTAGAACTCATCTGCCACTACATTCGGGACCAGATACGCGTATTTTCCGTGTTTCACGCAGAGGCGTAGCCTGCATGGCAGGCGGTATTTCTACGGGCAGCGAAAATTAGGGAAGCAAAGGAAATACCGTCTGCCGCAAAACTAAGGGTTTTTGAATTACCCGTCCGCTGGTGAACGGGAAAAACGGATTGGTTAGTATTTTTATGTAGTTGTCAATCAACGGCTAAATTCGGTTAAATGTTAATCATTAACCAAATGTTTTGACGTTTTGAAACTCTGCGTTTTGAAATTAGTTCACGTCAAGTCAGACCAGAAATGGAATAACATAATAAAAGAAGCAAATTAAAAGATACAAGCTGAAAAATAACACTCTAAATAGTGTTATTGATAGAGATTCGAACAAGAATATTTAACAAAGAAGATACGTCCGAAGGGGCCGAAGTTATGATCGGCGAAAGGTATGGGCTAGTCTATATTTTCGTTCAGACAATTACATGCGTATTAATTTGATAATATACGATCTCGCTTGACTTTCAAAGGCCATAAATCGCAATAATGTTGACATTTTACTAAAACTATCGATAGGAATTAGGAGATATTTCTTCACTGAATCGAACAGTGGGATTTTCATGTAGGCCTATCATGTTCTGAACCAAAGATACTTGATAGATATTATATACGAACCTTCAAAGTATAAACAAGGGGCCGGTTGATGCAGTATAAATTATCAAATAACAGTTAAACTCTTATATACCGTTGAATATGTATAGTTGTAAACAAATAAAAACTATCGTTCTATAAGGTTCAATACTTTCATTTTGGTTGTTGACTGATGACGAATCTTAGACTTGCATGCTTTGTATTTTGAGCTTATTAAACCACCGTTTTAAGGCAGCTAAACGGGCTTGGTTTATATTAACACATAAAATAAATTCCTTGATTCTCATCACTAGACATGAGTCTACACTTTGAAATGTCGAAGACAGTGGGAGATTTATTTTTTATATTTTATATTTATATAATTTATATATCAATAGTTCGTATCTCCACGAACAATGACAGAATGACTGAGTTTCTTTAAAATACAATGAAATTTCACTCAAAATTCTGTTTGTTTCAAATTGGAAGTTTAAAATGGCAATAAAAACTCTATATAGAATATGAAAAAATTAACTGTCTTGAATTATTTTGTCGGGCGGTACATTTATATTGTATAACGAAATATAAAACATTTTCACGAGGATTTTAAAATTCAGTCGGGCGGTCATGATAATCAAGGCCAGAATTTAATATTTTATGTTGAGACTTGGTAGCAACCTCGTCCCCAGGGTCTTCCTCGTGGTGGCGCGCGAGCTGAGGAAGACCCTGGTAAAATACGATGAAATCTCCAAGATTCTTGGAGATTTATCGCATGCGCAGTAACGACAACGTTATGTTGCTGACTACAATTAGCGCTGGCGCTTACGATTTTCTTGCTTAAAAATATACATGTTTTGTTGATTGTTTATGGATTTTATATTCTCAAAGTTTTAACAACTTTTACGAAAAATACTTCAGATATAAGCTGTGAACACACATGTACACAAAACTGTGCAACATTCATCATCATATTGTATCAATTTGTCGGAGTATGGCGCTCAAATTTGTGACATTGTTTTGTTCGCTTTGGCAACCCTCGTATATATCAGATGCTGTTCGGCCTCAAATGCGACTGAATAAACACTGATAGTGTTGCCTGGAATATGAAATGATATTGAATGATTGTTCTGTATATCAAGGTATGTACTGTACATTTATACTGAATTTATTCGATTTATTTCACACGTTGCTTTCACATTTTCTCAGAGTCTCGGAAATCACATTTTCTAATAAACTCAGTTTCACACATACAGCAAGACTTCATTTCACACATACAGAAAGACTTCTTCAGAAATCACAGTTTTAAAATAAAGAAAAACTTCATATTATCTCATCAGTTAATCAAATTACGATAACAGTACGTAGTAGGAATGCTTAGAAAGATTTTATTCTGTTTTCCATATACAGTGTACAACTGTTATTTCAATTTTCTCTTTCCTATATTTTCTTTAAAGCAGGTACTGTTCTGTTACAAAACAACTAATAAACATTTTATTATTTTAACAGGTGAACCATATTTTACATGAACTTGGGGGAAAAAAACAACTTGAATTCCATGGAAATATATATAATCATGTCATCAATCAGATAGTAAACAATCATTAAGATGGCCTCAAGATTATATTTCACAGTGACCAACATGAAAATTTTTAAATGGGAATTAGTTGATGGCATTATAGTTTTCTAATGCTATATAATTTTGTTCATCAAGGTGAAGAAACCTTAACTCACTATAGCTTTTCCTGTTACAGAGCTATGGTAGTAATCTTAGAAGATTTTCATGATCCCTCGATCTATTCAGTAGTTCTTTAACCAGTCTGGTATTATGACTGTATTATGTTAAATAGCCTTGTGTGACTTTTGTATTTTGTTTCTTTAATAATATTTACAATGATCAAAATTACAGTTTAATCTTTGTATTTCTAATGATAATTACTTGCACATATCCATCACACTTCTCTGTTACTATTAAACTTATTACTATCATGCAAGTAAAATCTCTTGGGAAAAATAAAATGTTGTCCCAGGATAGTCATAAATATCAGCTAGTAAAACTAATGAATATATACCTATAATCATGTACATATGACTATCATATAATATGTTGTAATTCCTTTAAGTGTTTCCAATTAAATAAATTTCTATTTTCAGTTGTTCATTGTTCAAACTAATTTGAAACCTACAGTATATGTAGTTGCTATGATTCAGATTAATATCCAAAAGTGTGCTTTTTACTTCAGTCCTTATAGACTCCTCCCTAATACAGACACTTTATTGTGCCACTCCAATGTTCATTCAAAGTGATCCAACTGACATCTGAGCTGGTGATAATATACAACAAAATATTGGAAGTAGGAGTATATCAGATAAGTTGTTCATTCAGTCAAGACCTTCAGGTTGTGCTGATCATCATATCAAACTCCATCACATATTGTGCCTTAAAAACATATATACAAATTTTAAAAGTTGTTGCAGCACACTGGGCCATTCCATCTAATATAGCCCCCCCCCCACACACCCTATTGAGGGGTCTCTTCATA
>CACRXK020017074.1:0-10888 GCA_902702795.2 Paramuricea clavata
AGGTGTACAAACAACACCGCAATTGAACCACACTCGTTTGCACATAGTCATACATATGAATGATTGTTTTCATCTCAGCCGATCATCCAATATATTTTCAAAAGCTTCCATAAGCTTAAGAAGAGTTAACTACGTCTACGGATTCCTATAAACGGTTTTGTTACAAGGTTGTTTTTCCAAACTTTCGAAGCACCCTGATATGGTAACGTTTGACACTGTGGGAACAAAAGTTGCATTTTCAGTATTTTAAACCAGCACAAAGTATCTAGATAGCGCCATTAATCACAACTGTTACACCGCTATAAACCTTTAACTCTTTCCATAAAGTAAATATTTGCATTTGGTTGGTTGAACTTGTAAATCAGGAACCAACACTGATCCTTGTGGTGTCTTTATTTCTCCAACGAATACAGCAGTTAACTCACATTTAGTCTTTTCAATACTGGATTAATCCTCGACTGGAGCGTACAGAATTTTGCCTTTGCAATGCTATATATACGTCTGTGTAATATAATTGGAATTAACGCTTTTGCAATTCCTAGTGAACGAGAATGGCATCACACAAATATACTCAGTTGGAAATAATCAGCTGAAAGTGTTTACATTAGCCATTAATCCATGTTCCTCATTTCTTTGTTCGCTCGGAGTACGTACAAGTGAAGAATACGTACTGTTCCGCCGTCCAGGTTAAGGCAGGAGCAAAAGGTTGGCAGTTATTCATAGTATTATAATGGTTGCCTTCATCAGTGCTCCACTACCTCGCAAAATGGTGGTTGAATTTCAACGTCATTTTCCACAACGACATTTTCCGAGAAGTATCACAAGGTAGAAAAATATGCTTTCGTGATTGCAATTCCAAATGCATCCTGTCTCTATTTCAAAATTGTGTTCCAGATAGTGATTAGGTGTTTTTGCCATATCGCTTGCTTCATGATTCTTGCAATCATCGATGTACAACCACGTTGCAGAATGTTGGTTGTTCAATTAGATTTTTTACAAATACAGAACTCAATATACTGCTCTGTGTCACATACATAACATACTTATTCTGTTACACGTTCAAATGTATTCTGTTTCAATCTTTTAATTAAGTTCCAACAATAAATTATCTACCTTGGAAAAAATACATTTTATTTTATTTTATTTTTTGATGAAAACGTTCTTCTCGTATGCATATTATTAGCTTATGCCAAGATAGAGCGTTTTCAAATATCGCCTTTGAGATATAACAAATACATTTTTGAGAAAATAATCTGTGACAATACCTTTGTTATACGAAATGTTGCAATGTTGTTTTTTTGTTTTTACCAAACAGGTTTTAACATAGGCAGCCAGCAAACACTCGTATCACAAAACAAGAAACATTTTAAAATATTAATTCAATTTGTATTTTATAATCACTGATTAATCACTGGTTAATTTAGGCCGCTCTTTAGGTTGGGTTGCCAAATATTGGAGACAGACACAAATTTAAAATTCCCAACAAATGTAACCCAACATATGTGACCACACTTTCGTTGCTGCAAACCATACTTCATGCACTTCTGCCAAATTTACAACCTAGCAATGTTTTAGTTGAAAAATTTTGTTAGATCTTTGTTACGCCGTTATTCAGTTACCACTCAAAAGTTTGCAGAAATAAATAGGCGAACAGCATTTCTTCAAAATTGTTCAAATTCACAATGGCGGAAAAATGAGATTTCGTCTGATCACTTTAAATCGGATCGCATTTGCCAATTTTTTAACGCAACGAAACAAAAAGTTTTCACATCACAGCCAAAAGACCGATATTCATAGCTTGAATAAAGAAAGTGAGATTTCGTATAATCTTAATACATACCCAATGTGCAATAACATGTCAAATTTGGATTACCTTATATTTGGATATACACTGCTATCACATATACTTACTATGGCCAGAAATTGCGGACATTGCTACTGAGCATGCTTGGACTATACAATCAAACATGGCCGCCACGCGGTAATAGAAATTATAGGAGTGTAAACAAAAAATTAAAAATATAGCTATTGGTATCCTCTATAACGAGTTTGCACATCTCGAGTTTGCTTCGGAAGAGCCGTCGTACTTAAATGCTACAATTATTTTATCCATATCTCACGTTTTGTATGTTCCATTTTAAAACTGCTTTCAGCGATACTTTGGCTAGTAGAAACTATATCATTTTGTCTAAATTTGCCCATTTAGCGATGTTTTCGTGCCCCCGTGCATGGTTCTTACGTTCTTGGCAACATTTGCACATCTCGGGTCATTTACAACACACACCATACTATATCCACGAAAAATTTGGGAGAGATACTCGTTGGTTCACTTGTTCCATTTTTATAATGAACACTGCGAATTTTAGTGAAGCTGTGACAGCATTTTTTCATGGCGAAAATTTTCACGGCAAAACGAAATTGAAGATAAACAAGGCCAATTTTAAGAATGAATCCTTCGAGTAACTCGGCCATGTTTAGTATCAAAATAAAGCTTAGGAACCACGCTATTCGAAAATATAAACAGACGTGGCCTGTGCCTATTCCGCTGGGGCAAGAAAGCGCTAGAATTTTACTTCCGGTTTTGTTAATGACGGGATTAATTCGGGAATATGAACATGTAAAGTCTATGTCTGACGTTCTGAAAGCATTGGATTTACATAAAGTCATAAATGTAATCAAAAGATTTCCTTTTCAACGAAAAGACGCCTTACTTATGTAAGGTATTTACATACAGCATTTATTTATCTACTGAACATTGCCTAAGTTATCAATTCGGGAAAAGCAAAATAATATATACATGTTATACTACACTGGCAGTGTCTGGCACCGACCGTAACTCGAGATTATATTTATATATACAATCAATGATTACAATCATGGATTTTTCTTTGCGCAATGACCCCTTTAGACCTTTAGCATCGCAAAATTTTTATGTTTTTTCTTTGCTCGCCGTCTCGTATAAAACCGCCGAAGAAAACAAGGGCAATTGCCTATAATCGAATAAATTGATATGTTTGGGGCTTCTCGTTTCGGCCATTTTATTTTGCTATTATCATACTGATGCACATTGGGAAAGGTCGTGCGCTATCAAATTATCATGAAGAAACCCGCTGAGCAAGACAGGCGCATGTCTCGAATTTCTGGCCATGTTTTCTCTCGACAACGTTTACTTTTCTCTCCTCCTTCACAAACGGGAACACAGCTCTAAAAATGTAAACCTAACTATACAATCTTTACTGTTTTCCAGACAACCAACAACTTTGGCAATTTCACGGTGTTGTTTTCCCCAAATCTTATTTAAACCAACATCAAGCACGCAACCCAAGTTGAAAATTAATATTCTTTTTAAATAATATTTTTTACCAAAGTAACAATTACAGAAACGTGGAATGATTGCGATAAGAACGTTTCCACACATCAAGATCATCAACAACCGGTAAGCCACTCTAATCAAACCAAACGTTATCTTGAAGAAAGTCGATTATAATTTCAAAATAGAATTCCGTACATTGTCTAACCTTTTAAACGCTCGAAGCAATTTGAGGGACAGAAAAAGGCTTTAAACAGGGACATTTTCAGTCAGTAGTCCATTCCACTAGATGGTAATACTATTTAAGCTTTTGGTTGGATTACAACTAAAAAGGACGACGTCATTTTAATGATACTAAAGCACTACCAAACCAGAAAACATCTCACGAGATTTTTCACTAATTTGCTTAATCTCATTCTTATGGAACTTCGCGTCTTCTCCATAGATGGTAAATGGACCCCAGATCCTACTGGATTGGTAAGCTTCTATTTCGTGTTTCTGAAAGAGGTTCTGTGTTCTTCTTAAAGCTTCACAAACTCTTGTTTCTTGGCAAAGTTCGCCATAGAATTTTTCCATAAACTCTTTTGTGGCACCATCGTCAATGGGCCATAGTGTGGCAAGAACACAGCGTGCTCCTGCAGCAAGAAAAGCCCGAGTTATACCTATGACACCTTCTGAAGTAGTTTCACCTTGCCCGGTATGGCAACAGCATAAAACTACCAAGCGAGCTTGCAAAGAAACATTTAGAATATCTCACTGTGTGAGAAGATATGACTCTGGCTTGGGAACAGCCAAACATGGTTGCACCTCGGAAGAGTTTGGCGCAAGCATTATTTCACCTTGATTTGGTTCGCCATGGGCAGCGATATGAATTATACTAGCTCCACTTAGATGTTGCAATACTACCTCTTTTCTTGCTTGGCGTCCTAAAAAAGGCCTAGCTTGGAAAAGCTTTGACAGACATTTAACTTCTTCAGCGGCATTAGGCAAGTCAGAGGGTGTAACGTCTTTTCCGTTTAAACAAACTCTTCCAACAGTTGGATTACCAACAAACAACGCAAAACCAAAGTTTGAGTCACAGGATTGTTCCATGGTACACTTCAGGGTATGCAATGAAGGTGTAATTTGAACGCTGTAATTGTTGGATAAATAAGAGCCATTTTCATCAATTAAAGCGCAAAACGGTGTGAAAAACAATTGCCGGTCAGGGACGACAATGAGCTTATTGCCGTTAACAAGATCTTTCACCGGATCAACTAAAAGTTTGAACAATCTTTCCAAAATTTCTCGATTACTCAAATCACTATAACAAACAGCAGTATTTTCAAACGCATTTTTAGAGAGTGCCTTTCCGTTTGCCATTTCAAATAGAAGAATCATTTGATTGTGAGTATTAACAACTGAATCGGAGTTGCAAAATGAAGAATTACGAACAACACTAACTTTTTCCCTCCCAAGAAGTTCCATAATTAGAAACTGAAATGTTTCCAAACATGCATCCAATTTTCGAAAGATAACTTCATCATTTAAAACCCACACATTAAGAAAAGCTTCCAAATCAAAAGCAAATACTAATACTGAGGTATCATTTTCTCCTAGATGAAGAAATGTTTTCATTTCTTCCGTTTCTCTTCGTTCCTCTCTGGCCTCGATTCTATTCCACATTACACATGCATAATCAAACATCTCCTTGTCCACAGAATTCTTATGCTTTTCAACACAGCAATGGAGCTCCTTAGCCCTACCAAGGTCAATGGCTAATAATGCGGATTCAATGCGTTCCAAAGAAAGGAAACAACTCATCAAACGTTTATGAGATACGAAATATTGTGTCGTGAAAGATACCTTATTTTGATCCGGAACGAAATCTAAAAACATTCCATCGTACAAACTAATTGACTTCACTAAGAATGGTGTCCCAGCTTCATACTCTCCAAGACATCGATGCGCATTTCCTAAATTGCTGAGGTTTATTGCTCTTCCTGGCAGATCGTCAATAGCAGTGCTTATTTCTAAACCTGTTTTGTAATGGTCAATGGCTTTCTGATATTCTTCTAAACTAAGATAGGCATTGCCCAAATTGCCATTGTTGCTTGCTATTCCTGACCGATCGCCAATAGCAGTGCTTATTTCTAAACCTGTTTTGTAATGGTCAATGGCTTTCTGATATTCTCCTAAACTAAGATAGGCATTGCCCAAATTGGCATTCAAACGTGATATTCCTGAAAGATCGCCAATAGCAGTGCTTATTTCTAAACTTGTCTTGTAATGGTTAATGGCTTTCTCATATTCTTCTAAACAAACAAAGGCAATGCCCAAATTGCCATTGTTACGTGCTATTCCTGACCGATCGCCAATGGCAGTGCTTATTTCTAAACCTGTTTTGTAATGGTCAATGGCTTTCTGATATTCTCCTAAATTAAGATAGGCATTGCCCAAATTGGCATTGTTACTTGCTATTCCTGACCGATCGCCAATAGCAGTGCTTATTTCTAAACCTGTATTGTAATGGTCAATGGCTTTCTGATATTCTCCTAAACGTCGATAGGCATCGCCCAAATTGCCATTGTTACTTGCTATTCCTGACCGATCGCCAATAACAGTGCTTATTTCTAAACCTGTTTTCGAATAGTCAATGGCTTTCTGATATTCTCCTAAACTAAGATAGGCCTTGCCCAAATTGCCATTGTTACTTGCTATTCCTGACCGATCACCAATAGCAGTGCTTATTTCTAAACCTGTTTTCGAATAGTCAATGGCTTTCTGATATTCTCCTAAAGTAAGATAGGCATTACCCAAATTGCCATTGTTACTTGCTATTCCTGACCGATCACCAATAGCAGTGTTTATTTCTAAACTTGTTTTGCAATGGTCAATAGCTTTCTGATATTCTCCTAAACTAAGATAGGCATTGCCCAAATTGCCATTGTTACTTGCTATTCCTGACCGATCGCCAATAGCAGTGCTTATTTCTAAACCTGTTTTGTAATGGTCAATGGCTTTCAGATATTCTCCTAAACTAAGATAGGCATCGCCCAAATCGCCATTGTTACTTGCTATTCCTGACCGATCGCCAATAGCAGTGCTCATT
Source organism: Paramuricea clavata (assembly GCA_902702795.2). NCBI lineage: Eukaryota > Metazoa > Cnidaria > Anthozoa > Malacalcyonacea > Plexauridae > Paramuricea > Paramuricea clavata. Next base: position 6,402 of record CACRXK020017074.1, read on the forward strand.
TCTAAAGCTGTTTTGTAATGGTCAATGGCTTTCTGATATTCTTCTAAACATGCATAGGCATTGCCCAAATTGCCATTGTTACTTGCTAATCCTGACCGATCGCCAATAGCAGTGCTTATTTCTAAAGCTGTTTTGTAATGGCCAATGGCTTTCTGATATTCTCCTAAACTAAGATAGGCATTGCCCAAACTGCCATTGTTACTTGCTATTCCTGACCGATCGCCAATAGCAGTGCTTATTTCTAAACCTGTTTTGCAATGGTCAATGGCTTTCTGATATTCTCCTAAACTAAGATAGGCATTACCCAAATTGCCATTGTTACTTGCTATTCCTGACCGATCGCCAATAGCAGTGCTTATTTCTAAACCTGTTTTGTAATGGTCAATGGCTTTCAGATATTCTCCTAAACTAAGATAGGCATCGCCCAAATCGCCATTGTTACTTGCTATTCCTGACCGATCGCCAATAGCAGTGCTCATTTCTAAAGCTGTTTTGTAATGGTCAATGGCTTTCTGATATTCTTCTAAACATGCATAGGCATTGCCCAAATTGCCATTGTTACTTGCTAATCCTGACCGATCGCCAATAGCAGTGCTTATTTCTAAAGCTGTTTTGTAATGGCCAATGGCTTTCTGATATTCTCCTAAACTAAGATAGGCATTGCCCAAACTGCCATTGTTACTTGCTATTCCTGACCGATCGCCAATAGCAGTGCTTATTTCTAAACCTGTTTTCCAATGGTAAATGGCTTTCTGACATTCTCCTAAACATGCATAGGCATTGCCCAAATCGCCATTGTGACTTGCTATTCCTGACCGATCGCCAATAGCAGTGCTTATTTCTAAACCTGTTTTGTAATGCTCAATGGCTTTCTGATATTCTCCTAAACATGCATAGGCATTGCCCAAATTGTCATTGTTACTTGCTATTCCTGACCGATCGCCAATAGCAGTGCTTACTTCTAAACCTGTTTTGTAATGGTCAATGGCTTTCTGATATTCTCCTAAACGTCGATAGGCATTGCCCAAATTGCCATTGTTACTTGCTATTCCTGACCGATCGCCAATAGCAGTGCTTATTTCTAAACTTGTTTTGTAATGGTCAACGGCTTTCTGATATTCTCCTAACCTAAAATAGGCAATTCCCAAATTACAATTGTTACGTGCTATTCCTGACCGATCGCCAAGGGCAGTGCTTATTTCTAAACCTGTTTTGTAATGGTCAATGGCTTTGTGATATTCTCCTAAACAAGCATAGGCAATGCCCAGTTCGCCATTGTTACTTGCTATTCCTGACCGATCGCCAATAGCAGTGCTTATTTCTAAACTTGTTTTGTAATGGTCAATGGCTTTCTGATATTTTCCTAAACATGCATAGGCATTGCCCAAATTGCCATTGTTACGTGCTATTCCTGACCGATCGCCAATAGCAATGCTTATTTCTAAACCTGTTTTGCAATGGTCAATGGCTTTCTGATATTCTCCTAAACGTCGATAGGCATTGCCCAAATTGCCATTGTTACTTGCTATTCCTGACCGATCGCCAATAGCAGTGCTTATTTCTAAACCTGTTTTGTAATGGTCAATGGCTTTCTGATATTGTCCTAAACAAGTATAGGCAATGCCCAGTTTGCCATTGTTACTTGCTATTCCTGACCGATTGCCAATAGTAGTGCTTATTTCTAAACTTGTTTTGTAATGGTAAACGGCTTTATCATATTCTCCTAAACGTCGATAGGCATTGCCCAAATTGCCATTGTTACTTGCTATTCCTGACCGATCGCCAATAGCAGTGCTTATTTCTAAACCTGTTTTGTAATGGTCAATGGCTTTCTGATATTCTCCTAAACATGCATAGGCATTGCCCAAATTGCCATTGTTACGTGCTATTCCTGACCGATCGCCAATAGCAGTGCTTATTTCTAAACCTGTTTTGCAATGGTCAATGGCTTTCTGATATTCTCCTAAACTAAGATAGGCATTACCCAAATTGCCATTGTTACTTGCTATTCCTGACCGATCGCCAATAGCAGTGCTTATTTCTAAACCTGTTTTGTAATGGTCAATGGCTTTCAGATATTCTCCTGAACTAAGATAGGCATTGCCCAAATTGACATTGTTACTTGCTATTCCTGACCGATCGCCAACAGCAGTGCTTATTTCTAAACTTGTTTTGCAATGGTCAATGGCTTTCTGATATTCTCCTAAACGTCGATAGGCATTGCCCAAATTGCCATTGTTACTTGCTATTCCTGACCGATCGCCAATAGCAGTGCTTATTTCTAAACCTGTTTTGTAATGGTCAATGGCTTTCTGATATTCTCCTAAACTAAGATAGGCATTGCCCAAATTGCCATTGTTCCTTGCTATTCCTGACCGATCGCCAATAGCAGTGCTTATTTCTAAACCTACTTTGCAATGGTCAATGGCTTTCTGATATTCTCCTGAACTATGATAGGCATTGCCCAAATTGCCATTGCTAATTGCTATTCCTGACCGATCGCCAATAGCCGTTCTTATTTCTAAACTTGTTTTGTAATGGTCAATGGCTTTCTGATATTCGCCCAAATATTCATAGGCATTGCCCAAATTGCCATTGCTACTTGCAATTCCTGACCGATCGCGAATAGCCGTGCTTATTTCTAAACTTGTTTTGTAATGGTCAATGGCTTTCTGATATTCTCCTAAACTATGATAGGCACTGCCCAAATTGCCATTCTTACTTGCTATTCCTGACCGATCGCCAATAGCAGTGCTTATTTCTAAACCTGTTTTGTAATGGTCAATGGCTTTCTGATATTCTCCTAAACTAAGATAGGCATCGCCCAAATTGCCATTGTTACTTGCTATTGCTGACCGATCGCCAATAGCTGTGCTTATTTCTAAAGCTGTTTTGCAATGGTCAATGGCTTTCTGATATTCTCCTAAACATGCATAGGCATTGCCCAAATTGCCATTGTTACGTGCTATTCCTGACCGATCGCCAATAGCAGTGCTTATTTCTAAACCTGTTTTGCAATGGTCAATGGCTTTCTGATATTCTCCTAAACTAAGATAGGCATTACCCAAATTGCCATTGTTACTTGCTATTCCTGACCGATCGCCAATAGCAGTGCTTATTTCTAAACCTGTTTTGTAATGGTCAATGGCTTTCAGATATTCTCCTGAACTAAGATAGGCATCGCCCAAATTGACATTGTTACTTGCTATTCCTGACCGATCGCCAACAGCAGTGCTTATTTCTAAACTTGTTTTGCAATGGTCAATGGCTTTCTGATATTCTCCTAAACGTCGATAGGCATTGCCCAAATTGCCATTGTTACTTGCTATTCCTGACCGATCGCCAATAGCAGTGCTTATTTCTAAACCTGTTTTGTAATGGCCAATGGCTTTCTGATATTCTCCTAAACGTTCATAGGCATTGCCCAAATTGCTATTGTTACTTGCTATTCCTGACCGATCGCCAATAGCAGTGCTTATTTCTAAACCTGTTTTGTAATGGTCAATGGCTTTCTGATATTCTCCTAAACTAAGATAGGCATTGCCCAAATTGCCATTGTTACTTGCTATTCCTGACCGATCGCCAATAGCAGTGCTTATTTCTAAACCTGTTTTGTAATGGTCAATGGCTTTCTGATATTTTCCTAAACTAAAATAAGCATTGCCCAAATTGCAATTCTTACTTGCTATTCCTGACCGATCGCCAATAGCAGTGCTTATTTCTAAACCTGTGTTGTAATGGTCAATGGCTTTCTGATATTCTCCTAATCTAAGATAGGCATTGCCCAAATCTCCATTGTTATTTGCTATTCCTGACCGATCGCCAATAGCAGTGCTTATTTCTAAACCTGTTTTGTAATGGTCAATGGCTTTCTGATATTCTCCTAAACTAAGATAGGCATTGCCCAAACCTCCATTGTCATTTGCTATTCCTGACCGATCGCCAATAGCAGTGCTTATTTCTAAACCTGTGTTGTAATGGTCAATGGCTTTCTGATATTCTCCTAATCTAAGATAGGCATAGCCCAAACCTCCATTGTCATTTGCTATTCCTGACCGATCGCCAATAGCAGTGCTTATTTCTAAACTTGTTTTGTAATGGCCAATGGCTTTCTGATATTCTCCTAAACGGTCATAGGCACTGCCCAAACCTTCATTGTTACTTGCTATTCCTGACCGATCGCCAATAGCAGTGCTTATTTCTAAACCTGTTTTGTAATGGTCAATGGCTTTCCGATATTCTCCTAAACGTTGATAGGCATTGCCCAAATTGCTATTGTTACTTGCTATTCCTGACCGATCGCCAATAGCAGTGCTCATTTCTAAACCCGTTTTGCAATGGTCAATGGCTTTCTGATATTCTCCTAAACATCGATAGGCATTGCCCAAATTGCCATTGTTACATGCTATTGCTGACCGATCGCCAATAGCAGTGCTTATTTCTAAACTTGTTTTGTAATGGTCAATGGCTTTCTGATATTCTCCTAA
>CACRXK020017075.1:0-10888 GCA_902702795.2 Paramuricea clavata
TTTTAAAATATAATTTTGATCCGTTTTCGGTGTCTTTGGTCATGATTTTTGTTGTTAACTATATTATTCACAGCACTACCAGCGAACAGGCATACTCTGGCGCCCGGAATTCTGGGTTTTCTGATTATGCGTGTCTCAGAATGCTGCAAATGCCATTTCCGGAATTCAAATTAAAAAATTTTCTGTGCCTTCGGCACGAGCTCTCGATATTTCATAAAGTGTCCACCATTTGCACACACGGTGGCTTGAAAGGTCTTAAAATTGTTTATTCTACCGATAAATAAAGGTTTTTTTATTGACTGGGATTTCAATAACTCGGACTGGGATTTCTAATAAAAATCCAACTGGGACTGGGATTTTGTCAAAATTTCAGGTGGGAAATGGGATTGGGACCCCCCTTCAGGACCCTCTTTATTGGACAAATTTTCGATTAAAAACTACTTTCTCAGCAAGTTTAACTTAAGAATAAGTCATTATCCAGAAAAATATCTATTTCTACAAATATTGTTGTGTTAAACAAGGTTTTTGTGCCAGCCCGGTTATCCGGGCTAGTGACTTTACATGGACAAATTTCAGTCCAGCTGACTGGACGCCCCGTTTGAGTCGAGTGGGATCCCAGCTAAACGGGCTGGCCCGGTTGTCATGTAAAGTGAAATTGTTTTGTGTTGGAAATGACTATGAAGCCGGGCGCCCCATTTAAGCGGGCCAGCCCTGCAAACCAGGCTCATATAAACAGCCCCTAATCTACCGTAATCTCTGTAATAAATCCCCTTTCCCAGGAGGCTACCTTTCAGGCACCTCTGAAGGTAAGTAGGATAGAAGAGAGAAGGCTTAAAAAAGGCAGGAGCTTATTTTTCATCTGTAAAAGGATAGGATAATTTTGTTTATAAAGATAAATTTGTGTACAGAAAATTAATAAATCCTAGCCGAAGGAGTTTGTCGGTTAACCGAGTTAAATCCGAGTCCGAGTCAAATGTCCGAGTCACTGTTTAGCGGTCTTTGTAGTTCAATGACTTAGTGCCCTAACCCTACTCCTAACCCTATTCGATTGTGAATTTTATTCAATTTCGTCTCTTTTTACCTGACTCGGACGTTTGACTCAGGCTTGACTTAGTAAATGGATATCTTACTCTTAGCTGAAAACTTCTGTGTTTTTTCTGTATAAACAGAGAGGGGAATAGACCTTATGCATAATGACGTCACAAGGCTTGATGCCTGGGAAGAATGCTGGTCTCAGTAGTCATCACCCGGGAAATTTAAACAATTCAAATTTCCCGGGAGATGACTACTAAGACCAGCATTCTTTGCGGGCATCAAGCCTTGTGACGTCATTATGCATAAAGTCTATTAATAAATATCTTTGTCTAGAGGAGGTGAGAGGTTTATTTAATTAAAGAAGGTTTAATAGAGTGATTACCAGCGAATCTAGTGCATGCTGGAAGGCACAAGCCATGTTCCACCGGTAAAATTTTGAAAACTAGTCTCTAACCCTAATCTAATCTTCCTAATCTAAATCTGATCTGATCCTAATCTACTAATCTGACGACCTTTTTTAAAACTTTAAACGCCCCAGGCAGCCGTAATGCCTTGGGAACGAGGTTGCTACCGGAAGGTAGGCATTACTGTATTGTGTAAAAAATTCTAAATCCAGTCCAAATCCATTCCGGGTTTCTACCGTAACAATACACATGGAGAAAACCTTTTGACCTTCTATACGTGAAAAGATTGGAACCTGGGCAATTTGGGGCAGGACGACCCACTCCCTGCCCAAAGATTTGAGAGTTTGACAATTACTTTGACAAATACTTGACAATTTTTGCCCGTCTGCATATTATTTTGCGCATACAGAGTTTGGGGTCAGCAGTGGTTGTTCAACGAAAACAGGATATTGATTCATGATGTCTCGTTGTTCATGAGTTGGGGTCAGCGGTTAGGGTTAGAGTCAGGATAAGGATAGGGCTCAGCATTCATAAACAGCGAGACATATAATTTATAACAATTAATTTTTAATCAGGATACTGTGCCAATTAATGTTTAATCGGCACGGTTTCTAACCAATCAGAATCGAGTAAATTAACCCACTTTGGCATTCTGCGAGCGGTGAGATGCCGCCCACAAAAACGAGGAGTTTTTCACAAGACCAGACCAGTACGTTGACGCGTGGATGCTCATAACAGGTTGCAGACGCGCGATATTCAATCTGCAAGCATTTGTAAGATGTACCTGGTCACTCGGACGTGGACAAATATATGTTACCAAGACGGAAAGTGCTCAAATGCCGCTTCATGTCTGACGGCTGTCCAGCCTGACCTGTCTTTCAAGCTAGACGTGCGCTACCAGCAGCAACTGAAGTTGAAGCAGAAATCGGTGAACAAAAAGATACTGATGTGGCACCCCGACGTTGTGGTTGTGTTGAAACGAGCCCGTAGTATTGTGCGCTAGTGAATCTACGTGTTTTTTGGTACATTTGTGTCTGTGTGTTAGTCGGTGTATGCAGGGCCGTAACTAGGCGCGATAATTGGGGGGGGGTGTATATTAATATATTCATGTTCACATACCGTGAAAACAATCGCTTTCAAAAGAAATCCGTCGGGCAGAACACGAATATATGAATATGCACCCCCTCAATTATCGTGTCTAGGTACGGCCCTGGTTGTATGTGTTTGCCTGCCAGCACGATATCTTAAAAAAATATCAAACGTATTAATACGAAAATTTGTGTAGCAAATGGACATTGCCCAAGGACAAATTGATTAAATTTTGGTTAAATTTGGGTGAAAATTGGATAAGAAATTAACAAAACCTTTGTCTTGCTTTGCCGGGTAGAGTAAACTGAATGCGTAATTAGCACATAGTATAATCTGGTATAATTTATGCATGATACAGAACTATTTCGCTGGCGGAGATTTGCAGTCTCTGAGGACTCTGAGTAGCCTGAAAACAGACCTACGTTTCGCCCGCCCTGAAAATCGCGGGTCGAGGGAAAGGGCGAAACGTTGGTCTGTTTCCAGGCTAGTCTCCGAGTGGCCTGTACTCCAGTTTACTTATTTTTTGTTCAGTTCAATTAGACAGAATATTGCAGTACAATATCTGCTGAATTAGGTAAGTTTATACAGAATATAAAAATTCCTTTTAAAAAAATTAAAACTGCCTGATGGAAAGCCAATGTCATAAAATTTGTACAAGTTATGCTATATACTAAATTAAGGAGCTTAATTATTCAATTAAATTTCACACCATTTCAGGGGGGGGGGCAAGGGGGGGGGGTCTCGTCACGAAAATCATTTTTCGATTTCACGAGTCACGAAAAACAAAATTTCATTTTCACGATTTTAGAAGCACAGAAGCGTAGCAAAGTCTGAAACCATTTAACACATACTGACTTTAATATTAGAGCCGTTTAAAGGACTATGGAAATCATTGCGAGGTATTACGAAACATTACGAGCGTCGTACGATGGTTCACGATGTTTACGAAGAGGTACGAAGGTATACGATAACGACGTTTACCGATAAAACGAAGAAACCTCAAGAAAGACAACCGCGGGAAGCAAATTTATTCATTTTTTCCCCATAATATTAAATTTGGGGCGAGTTCTAAACGTAAACATTCACAAGTTAGGGTAAAATATTGGTAAATTCAAGACCCTAGCTAGCCTTTTAGCTCTTCACGATTCACGCCACGCATATTAATCACGATTCACGGAATGGCATTTCTTTAAATCACGAATCACGAAGCACGAATAATTGCTAATCACGAGTCACGAAAATACCCTTGCCCCCCCCCTCATTTCAGTCAGGGCGTTTATAAGATAGGGCGGCGAAACGCCAGTAATTCGCGTGAAACATGTGTGATGCAAATTAGGACTGGGGCTAGCGGGGAAGGCGCGAAATTTAAATCAAAACAAAATATTGATGCGAAACTCGAAGACACTTTTTAAATCTCTTATTTTGCCGAAATTATGCAGTCGATCGTTGCCATATTTTGCCATCTGGTTATTTACGTTTTTTACAATTGACATGGCATGGTTCAAGACAATCGTGAAAACAAAACTACGAAAATTTTGCACATGAAAGCCGAACATCATAATGGATTCCCTTACGCGTTTTTCAGGATGCGTAAATAAATTACTTATTTTATATCTCAAAAATAAGCCAGAACTTAGCTTTTTTAAATGCATGTTAGCAAAGTACAAATCTTTATTCCTCTTAAATTTCATGGCGTAATTTTTTGAACTTTTTTTGCAATAGCTTGCTGAATACAGCATAACAAATTGATTACAGTTGATAAATTTTCCAGGTTCGTATAGTTTTAAAATTTACGAATATAAAAGAAATTTAAACGTTTTTTGGCCACTCTTATTCTTAAATCGACAAAGGAATACTTGTTCGTCTTACCAGCATGTTCATCCTTGACTAGAAGCCAACATATAACGAGTAAATGAGAATTGTTTTCAAACAAGTGTTCGGGTTCATCGTCACTGCGAATTTTGCTTTTCCAACCGGCCTTCGATTTGTAAAATATTAATATCTTGTACTGTCACCAGAACTTAGCAAATCCAAGGACGACTAGTCCATTATCAGATCTTTCTTTGGTAAAAATATTGTCACTTAATTTTTTGAACTTTTTTTGCAATATGGGAACAAACACGACACAACGGAAAAATATTCGGCAGACATTTCGAATTATGCCGCGCGAACCGGAAGATTGAGGCATGAGGCAAGCCGCAAGTCAAGACACGGGACACAGACACAAAATTAAATACCGACGGCGACGATGAAAATTGCGAAATTTATTTATTTATTGCAAAATAAATTTAAAAAGGGTAAACAAACACTTTGCATTTTAAATTAACTATACAACACAGATAATATAACTAAAAAGACACTGAGAAAAACAAGCCAAAACGACTTTGATATAAATTGGTTCAATATCAAATATCTAAAAGTACACATTTAAATAGACATAAAATTTGGTCTAGCAAGTTTTGTATATATCTTTAGTTGGTAGTTTATATTATAATTGTCTACTCTTATAACTATGTCAAATAATTTGAAAAGAACGGCTTCACCAGTGAGAGGATACAATGATACTCCCAGGGCCATAGCGAGGGCGGGGGTATTGGACCCCCCCCCCCCAACATTTTTAGAATCAACATTCGGAGAATCAGGCTGGCCATTTGGAAAATTACGGCAATAATATCAGTAGAACAAAATTTTAGTTGTTAAACAGAGAAAATATTATAAAATTGTATTGTCAGTATAAACTGATTTATGAATTATGGCATTTATGGGGAGGTACTGCAGCCCTCCCAATAATTTGGTAATTATTCTTTTTTCAAAATCATGCAGACCTTTATCATTTAAATAATATACCTTTAAAATACTGACAATTGATTAATTTTAAGCGGCTACATTGTCCAAAAAAAAAATCATATTACCCATACTTTCCTGCAACTTCTCAAATATACAGTATAGTTAATTAAATACGTCTTCGGCCGTTTGGTACTACTAAATTGTAAGCAAACTGTAAATTTCGACAAACTAAAACGCTGTTTTCTGACCATCAGAATTCTGTCAAAACTTCCCCAAAGTCCAGGAAATGGCATTTCAGAGACTCTAAATTTAAAAATTTCCTCGGGCCTCCAATTACAATTTACAATTTATAATAGCTTTATTGGCATGACCTTAAATTACAGGTATTGCTAAAGCATAATAATCTAAATATAAATAATCTAAATACAAATAGTCTAAATATAGTAAAAAGGTAGAAATTCCAAGTTTACAAATAGTAAGAAGTACATGCATTACAATAACTATATAGTCAATCCCAATAACAAATAACAGATAACCAATAAGATCTATTTACAAGATATAGGAAAAATTTTCATTCAACTTTCTAAGATTAGAGAAATAGTATGTTAAGAATTAACTGACAGCAATCCCAATTTCAAGGTATCTATTTCTTTCCGTAAAACAGGAAGAAATATATTTCGACAGAGATAAAATAGTCTCGTGCTCTGTAGATTTCATTATATCTACTAATTGTGCCTGATCTATGATAATGGTTAGCTTGTTTCTGAGAGTGGTGTAAAAATTCTCTCTTTGGTTGCTGTAGGCTTTACACCAATTTGCAAAATGGTATTCATCTTCCACTTCCCCTGACTGGCAGATTTCACACAGTCGTTCTTCCCTTGGTATTTTTTGATAGCGACCTAACTCAATCATTAATTTGTGGTTGCTCACTCGAAATTTTGTGAGTGCTTTCCTTTCGGTTGGATTTTTTATTGTTGAAAGATATTTCTCTAGTTGGTATTCTGTTTTGAACGTGTTGTAAAACTTTAGTTTGGAGGAGTTTTCGAGTTTGTGTTTCCAAAAATTAAGATATTTTTGCTTTATGTTGTCATGGATAAAGCTTAGTGTTTGAATTGCGATTGATTCCAGTTCTGTTATTTGTGTGTTGCAGTTATAGGATTTCAAAATATCCATAATATTTCCATAGAACGAGGTAATTCGTTTGGAGTGTAAGTCTTTCGAGATAAGAAAAGCTTGTTTGGCAAGTGCTTCTTCAGGTAGTGAATTTAGATGAATAATGTATTTGAATAGTCGCTTGTAAATATTGATTATCAGTGGAAACTTTCCTAGTTCACCTCTGCAAGCAATATTTGTTGTTTTCTTCCCAACACCCAAGTATAGTTTGCAAAATCTCAAGTGTGTTTTTTCAATCTGAGAGTTATCCCAATTGTTAAAGTCATTTTTGATATAAGCACCCCACACTTCTGAGTTGTATAAAAGAATTGGTGATATTATGGTATCAAATATTTTGATAGCTAGTTTTGGGTTTAAATTGTGTAGATTGAGATGTCTTCTTATACTGTATAGGGCATGAAGTGCCTTTTCACCAAGTTGTTTCATAGCTAATGTGAATTTACCATTTGAGTTAAGCTTAATTCCTAGGTAGCAATATTCTTGTACAATTTCTATGGTATTGCTGTCTAATGTGAAGCTTGGTTTAGTCTTTTTCTTATTTCCTTTTTGAAAAATCATTACTTTTGTTTTCTTTAAGTTAACCTCCATTAGCCATTTACTGCACCAATTTTGGAGTTCATTTAGGCATTTTTGTAGTCCAAATCTTGATCTAGACAGGATGATCAAATCATCAGCATAGAGAAGACAGTTCAATTTTGAGCCATTTGGCAGTATGAAGGGGTCTGAGTCAGTATTATTAAATAATGTTGTTAGCTCGTTTATGTAAAGGTTGAATAAGAGTGGACTTAATGTGCATCCTTGGCGAACACCTTTGGAATAAGGGAAGAATGTTGTTCTGGATTTGGATAATTTGACTGCACATTTAGAGTTAGAATAAAGGCTCTTAATTAGACGATAAAAATTTCCCCCAATTTTGTATTTTAATAGTTTAGAGTATAGGCCTTCATGCCAGACAGAGTCAAATGCTTTTTTGAAGTCAACAAAGCATGCATAAATTTTATTGTTTTTGTTTTGGGTGACATGCTTATCAATTAACGTTTTTAGGGTGAAAACGTGATCGGCTGTTCTATGTCCTGATTGAAATCCAATTTGCGAATGGTGAACTAAATTATTTTCTTGTGTGAAATCATTCAATCGTTTATTTAGAATTAAACAGAAGAATTTGCCAATACAACTTGTCACACATATTCCTCTGTAGTTGTTAGGATCTTGTTTGTCTCCAGATTTAAAAATAGGGGTTAAAAGACCTTCGCACCATTTCTCAGGGAAAATTCCACACTCTAGAATCATATTAAACAATTTATGATAGCCTTTAAGCAGAATGTTCACACTAAATTTTATCATTTCGTTCCTTATCCTATCAGAGTAGGCAGATTTCTTATGCTTTAGTTTTGTAGCTGCACTTATAATGTCGTCTTCTGTAATTGGGTCATCAAGAGTGTTATTGTCATCAATGTTGTTTTCAAGAAGTTCTAAATTTTTAAGGATACCTTCTTGCTTGGGGCCTAAGTTGTGTTTTGTATGTAGATTTTCAAAGTGCGATATCCATTTTTGGTTGGTTATTTGTGTTGAGCTAGAAGAGAGATCATCACAGCTGTCACTCATGTTTTTCAGGTTTTTCCAGAATGAATTTGGGTCAGTCTCGGCAGCTATTTCCAAATCCTCGAGTTTTTTCTCATGAAAAATTTCTTTTTTATGTTTCAAGGTATCTTTATATATCTTTAGAGCCTCATGGTATTTCTTTCGAATTTCGGAGTTCAAGGGATCTCTGTGTTTTTGATTTGCTAGTTTTCTGACAAAGTGCCTTTTTAGACGACATTCTTTGTCAAACCATTTTTTGTTACATACATTTGTGATTTTATTTCTATATTTAGTCTTTTTAATTCTAAGTGACTTCTTAGCCGCATCTGAAATTATTTCTTGAAATTGATTAGAAAAGTTATTCAAACCTTCTTTGGTTGCAGGAGGGTTTGAATTAATTAATTCGTCAAGTTTTCTTTGAGTATAAGTTGATTTCAAGTTTTCCTTGAAAGTAGTTGCTGTGTTGATCTCCCATATAAACTGTAAGGGGAGCTTATGTGAAATTGTAGTGGTAGATGTATTTGTAGGAGTGGGATAAGTGGATTCTGGAGTGTTTTGTTGTTTTGTTCTGATCCATGTTAAGATTTGACTGTGGTCAGATAAATATGTTGGAGGTTTTACAGTGAAATGTTTAATATTTTGGATTAAATCTTGGTCACAGATGATGTAATCAACTAGACTGGTTCCATTTTTTCCATGGAAAGTTGGTTTACCAAATGAATCGCCTAGTGTTCTGCCATTTAAGATCCTTAAGTTACAGGTCTTACATAGCTCAATTAAACATTTTCCATGGTTGTTCACTGTGCTATCAAAATTCTCCCTATTTTTCGGGGTGTAGGATGTTTCGGTAATGTCACCTATAAAGGTACTTCCTTCTTTGGACACAAAATCTTCTAGTTTACTTGTGCGGGCATTGAAATCTCCTAGTAACATGATGTTTCCTTTTGTGGAGAATTCTGCAATATCATTTTCTAAATCTTTAAATATTTCTTCATCATAGTATGGTGATTTTTCTGGAGGAATATAAACACCACATATAAACAGGTCATGTGGGGAATCCAAAATTGATTTATCAATACGGCACCATAGGAAGTTTTTAGTTAATTTTTCAGTGTAAATCAGTGGCTGAAGTGTATTCTTAATTAACAATGTGATACCGCCTGATTTACGACAACTAGAATTTGTTTTAGGCGTTGCCGTACATGTAGATATTTCCTTGAAACCAGGAATGCTGTCAGTTTTGTTTGACCATGTTTCAACTAGAAAGATTAAATCATGATCTTTTATATTTTTTGTGAAATCAGAATTGCTTAGCTTATTGCCAAGTGTTCTATGGCTTAGACCGTTTATATTCCAGGCGCTAATAGTGATACTGCTGGAATTCATGTTTTGGATTAGAAAGATATATATATATATGTGGTTGATTTGGCTGACCTTTGATAAGCCAAATATATACTATATGTGTAAGTATAAAAAAATATATATTTTAATTGGTTTTGTTTGTGGCTTAGTCATGTGCACTCATGTGTATGTTTAGATATATGCATACACACAAGTCCCCATGAGTATTAGAATATGGTAAGATTATAGAATTTATGAGATGGTTTGATTACTTACAGTTTCTATTGAGTGAATCCATGAAGGATTTGAATTAGTTCTCTGAAGTGACGTGGTATATGGTTGCTGGCCATGGGTTTTGAGCTTGCGGCTTTTGTATTCCAGTCATTTGGATTTATTGATGGGTGTCGTTGTGATTGGATAGAGAGGTCATCGTGGTTTATATGTGTTGATTGCATAAGAGGTGAGATACTTGGATGAAACATGCTGTGTTGTGAATTATGGTATTGTGGTTTGGTGTGGTATGGGATCTGTTGGGTTGGGAAATGTTGGTGCCTTGCTGTCTTAATTCCTTTTCCAATTTTGGTTTGACTTTTGTTTGAAAAGAAGGCACCCTTCAAATTTCTGGCAAAAAGTTTAACACCTTTTCTGTTCAGATGCTTTCTATCAATCAGGATGTTGATGGATTGGAAGAGGTTGATATGTCTTACAAGTAAGACATTTGACTGTTTAGATATTGTTCTTTCCAGTTGTCGATTTAATATTTGGACTTGTGACAGGAGATGATCACTGCGAGGTAAGAGGCTGGATATAATAATCCTGCAACTAGGGTATTCTTTGCGGATGGTTTTTATCAGTTCTTCAATGTTGTCACTAACAGCTTTGTTTGGGATATGCTCAATGTCATTTGTTCCACAGTGGATGATTATATTCTTCGGGTTTGTAAATGTGTGCTGTTCTAGAATTTTGATCGCTTCGGCTGTTGTGGGACATCTGATATAGGATGTGGTTGCTCCTGGACATAGAAGGTTCATATCAAGATGTTTGCCATTTGAATCGCAGAGGATTACTGTTTCTGTTGTGATGATTTTCTTTTCAGCAGAGGGTGTCTTTTGTGGGTTGTAGTTTTTGTGTTCAAGTGGTGTAGTATCTGGGTTGGTGCAGGGAATAGTGTCTTCATGTTCATCCGTGAGGGAAGAGAAAGTGTTGCTGGTGGGGATGTTCGGTGTGAAGATAACTTTGTCATCTGACATTTTTGTCTCAGGGGTATTAGATTCTTGGAAAGTTGTTGTATTATTTGGGGAGTTGGGGTGTGAGGCATGTTCTTGGGCTTCATCAGATTCTACTTTCTGATCTGGCAATGGGCTTGATTTGGCTAATAGATGTTGTTCAATTTTGTTAAGTTTATTCTCAAACTCTTCTTGTTTCTTTATATTTTGCTGTTTGTTAAGAAGGTCATTTATTGCTTCTAGGGCAGCAAT
>CACRXK020017076.1:0-10888 GCA_902702795.2 Paramuricea clavata
AAATTGAAAAAAATACTTGCACTTTGAAGGAAAAAAGGGGCGAATATTTTCACGAGACGTTGTTCGCCACCACAGCAATTCAAGTTTCAACTAAATTAGTCTAAATATATTGTATTTATTGTATCTTATGATTTAAAAATAAAAATTAAAACATTAAATATATACGTATTTTTATTATCAATCATAAAAATGCAATAAATATCATATATCTAGATATCCAGTTAGGTTGCTGTGGGAACAACGTTTCGTGAAAATATTCGCCCCCCTTGTCAAGTAGCCACGAGGAATTTTCGCGAAGATTGCGCGTGACTTTCAAATGATTTGTTTTTATTCCTATCCTGAATTTGTTGTGGGAGGTTTTTTCCTTCAAAGTGCAAGTATTTTTTTTCAATTTTTCTTTTAGGACTATTCTACAATGAAGTACTCTTGGATACTGTAATCTAAATACATATGAAGACGAAGAAGTGGCATTTATCGGGCAGAGAATCGGCGAGCCATTAAAATGGCGGCATATGGACGAAATATCGAAGGACACAATATCGAAGATAAAATACACTGCACTGCTTCAAAACTTGCCGAAACTTGGTTGAAATCTCCTTTAGCCATTTGCCATTATGTAAAAGTCAACAAGTGGATGTTATTTGTGAGACACAGCGATATAAAGCAAACAAGATGGCAAAATATGGCCGAAATCGTGTTTTCGTGGGGGGTAAGTGAAATAAAATATATTATATTTATAGAAAACAGTGACTATCCTTATGAAAACTGCAATAATTATATTAAATTAAGCATAGTTTTTCATCCCATGGTAATTTTTTTTAGGAAATAAGGATATTTAATTTCTGCCAGGCATATTAGTTATTTTCTGCATAATCAGCAATTTACCTGGGGTGATAAATGGTCATTTTCTTGTAAAATATTATACTTCCACAAATTTTTCCTTCCAATAACCACCCCTAAAAGCAACCCGTCTAAACACTGTAAGCACTTCAGAAAGGCTGTCGCTTTTGCTTTTCGGAAGTTAGAGCTATGTCGGCACTGCCGTTTCAGGGCGGGGTCATTTTCAGGACTTTCGTCCAGGATTCAGGTTTTGGCACATATGCCATGTTGACCGCCATGGTCATTTTACCCTAAAACAGTTGAGATTACCTGTGGTAAATGAAACGCATACAAACTCACATACAGGTCCTAGACTAAGAGTATATACCGTACAAATTACAATATAAGTAGCTAATATACATGTAATATATTGTTATATATATAATGCTAACCTCTAGTCTTGCATCCTTCTGAACAATCTTCCTGTGAATGTTTATATACAGATTTAGCTCTGTTTTTGTCTACTTCTTCCATAATTTTTTCGCGATCATCATCTTTCTTCATCAATCCAAAAAACTCTAAAGTGCCACTCTCCCTTAGCTCTTCCTCAAGTTCGCCGTTCCAAAACGCAGCCGCACATTGTTTCTCTCCAAAACCTACAGAGTCAGAAGGCAGTTGTGAAGCCAAAGAAGATATTAAAAACAAACAGCGCAAGTATATGCCGGGGAACTATATAACGACATTAAAACTGCTAACAAACTAAAATGACTCGCTATTGACATTATGACAAGTTATGAGCACAAAACCTTTAGAGTAATTCTGCTGATAAATAGAAGCAGTAAAATAGGTCAGAGCGGGCAGGATACAATATTAAATCGGCCGTTCACTTTCTGGTCCAGATAAAAACTGATACCGCATTCAGTCAAAGGTGTCGCAATACACATGCACACAGTGTTGTAATAGGCCGGTCTATATTCTAATAATATAGGCTGTGCGAGCCTTAAGCATGCAACAGAAACTGAATATGCTAAAATATTAATATACTATCAATTAAGCATTATATAGGCACTACAGCCATTGGAGCAAACGTAATATATGCACGATTATATATACCTTCGTCTTTGGACCCAAGCTGATCAAATACTTCATTGAATGCTGTGGAAAACCCAGAAAAGCTCACCCAACTATGATTTCTATTTTAATTGAGGCACCGTAGAAAAAAAGAGAACTAAAGTTACAAACAAGTATCATTTCCACGAGTAAGAAATTACTGAAGTTTCAAACATGCAATAACATGCCATGTTATCATTCACAGCCGGTATTGATGCAAAAAAAATCGTGGATGCAGTCAGTATTCATGCAAAACTGAAAATCATAACCCATATTAAACTTACGCTAAAGATATTTGCCATTTTAGTAGCGATCTCTCCACAAGACACACATCAGATGCTTCTACTGACGTTCTGGCTTCAGGATACAATTTCCATCCAGTTTCAGGGTTGCCATACTTTGAATAACCATAAAACATTTTGCACCGACTACACTTTAAGGATACTTTAATTCCTTCACTTGTACCATAATGATGATGGTACTGGACTTTTACTGGGTCATTATGACGGACTAACGACAAATTGCAATCAAGACAGTGTCCGTATGGCGGTGCAAATACATGAACTAGACTGGTATTTGAAGAATTTACCAGATTCGGCAGGTTCACCTTTCTCATGCATTTGAAAAGTGTTTCGGCGTCATTTCCAGATATATGTGGATGCAACAACTTCAAAACTTCCCCACGTATTTTTATAGGCAGTACACATAACGATGGGACAATATTAGCAAAAGCACAAACAGTGTTGAGACTGAATTTAACAAGTACAGCGCAAAAAATGATTTGTGCCGAAATGCAGTCTACCAAATTCAGATCAATAGCTCTAATATCACTTAACAATTTGTTATCAATTGCCTCTTGATCTATTTCTTGGTCTACTTCTTCTCGTAGACTTTCCACTGAAAAAGCTACTCGTTTAGAACGTTGTGACATCGCGTGTATATGTATCTAATCTGGCGAACGTGTTATTGAGCACCAACTGTGCAACAGTCAATGTAAAAACGTTTGTGGGGGGAGATTGGTTGGTTTCGGATACACTCTCATAATCAATTATATCGGATAAACTATTTCTAATTACCCCGAAGGGCAAATGCCAAAAGCAGCACGTCAAAGGAAAAGTTAATCCACATCCTTCGCCATGGAAATACAATTTTCAACTTGGGTATATGCCAGAAAGCATCGTCTACTCTGATAAGGATACTTAAATCTGTCAAAGCCCATATTGAGGAATTCGCTAGATGGGCAGGTTTGTTTGGACAACTCAAGTACGCTTCAACACACAAGTAAACTCAGTAAACTGATTTCGCAGACATGTGCAATTCTACAGCATTCATAATCAAGAATATGTCATTAAACCAGCAGATAAGGGAGGTGCCATCGTCATATGGTCAACGACTTATTATGAAAAGGAGGCACTCTCTCAACTCAATGACAACAAATATTATGAAAAAATACAGGCCCAGCCAGACATGATCATCACAGCACAAACCAACACAATTACCAATTACGTCAAGGATCTCTTCAAATTTGGAGACATTGACTACAAAACACTCAAATACCTATTGCCACCCTCACCACCACGCATACCCATCTTTTACCTCTTACCAAAAATACACAAGCCCAATAACCCAGGGCGACCAATCATATCAGGATGCGATTCACCCACGGACAGGCTCTCCTCATTCATCGACACACACCTCAAACTATTATGCAGTTCACTTCCCTCCTACATCAAGGACACCAATCATTTTCTACAAACCATATTCAACATCACCACACCATTACCACCTAACACCATTCTTGCCACAATTGATGTCAAGTCACTCTACACCAACATTCCACATGATGAAGGGATCTGTGCAACACTAGAAGCACTAGATACCAAACATGGACGCATGTGGCCACTCCGCAAAGTAATACATCAATTCCTGATACACATCCTAAAAGAAAACTATTTCACATTCAATGATCAACTTTACTTACAAAAACATGGCACTGCCATGGGCACCAAAATGGCACCATCATTTGCAAACATCTTCATGGGTACATTAGAAGAATCACTTCTGTCATCTGCACCAGATCACCTCATACCCCTCCTATGGAAAAGATTCATTGATGATATATTTTTGATCTGGACACATGGAGAGGAATCATTCCAAACATTCATTACACATCTCAACTCAGCACACCCCACCATCAAATTTGAAATCTCACACTCCACCGAGAGTGTCAACTTCCTCGACACCACAGTTTATGTCACTCCACAAAAAACACTTGCTACCACACTCTACATTAAACCCACAGACCGCATGCCACTCCTACATCAATCATCACACCATCCAGAAACATGCAAAAAAGGCTTAATATATAGTCAAATGCTGAGATACAGGAGGATAATCACTAGTGACAAAGAATTCCAAGAAAAGGCACAAAACCTCTGGGTCACACTTATTGGAAGAGGATATAAAGATAAGGATATTCTCCCTCACATCAACAAAGCCTCATCATACACCCAGTCACAATTACTCATAAACACCACACCCAAAAACAACACACGAACATTACCATTCGTCATTCCGTACAATCCAGATCTCGCACCACTCTCACACATTCTCACACAACACTGGCATTATATTGAAAACGATCCTGTTTTATCACGTGTATGGCCAGAACAACCAGTCATAGCCTACCAACGTCACAAAAATCTCAAAGAACACTTCGTCCGCACCAAATTCACCCAATCACCCACATTGTCTCACCAACATCACATGCCAAAATAAACACAACCCCCTCCCTCCTACCGGCCCCCTCAACACACCCCATACCCACCAAATGGATGTATCAAACAAACAAGGATCAACGATATGGAGATCTACACAATAAACCGAGATACCCACCTCCAGCTTATCCAAGACTGGGAAATCAACTCAAATCACATCTACAGCATACAGTTGAAATGAACAGGACAAGACAATTTCCTGTAAATTCATACCAGTACATTCTAACACTATGAACTAGGGAAGGCCTCCCATGAAAGACACCGAATTGGCGAATCCACAGGGAAATCCATAACCCAAATCCGAACATGTGTAGGATATAGTCGGCTTACAATCAATTACTTAATCGATCAGAACATTCCACCAATCAGGCAACCAATGTAAATAGTTTTAGAACAAAAATTCCACCAATCAAATTAAACAATCAAATCTGTACATACTATAATCCAAACACTTCACACAGTTCAATTTAATCAACACACAATTAACAAATAAAAGTATACAACCACAGACCGATTTATTAAATTCACACCACAGCATCACCTATTATACGGTTATATATAATTTTTATATATTTTTTATGTACTTTCTGTATATCTTTTATATATACTTATATATCTTTATATACATATCCACCCAAAACCCAGACCAAAAATCCACCTGAAATATTCCTGACCAACCATCCCAACATCATAAGAATATCTCACCATTCACTTTCAAAAAACGAGAAATAAAAGGCAAAAAATCTTTGTCGCAATTCGGCCACAAAGCCATCAAAACAATCTTCAATAGTATCTGTTTTAATCACCATTCACCATCCACAAATATTAATTACAAATTTCGTGGCAGAAAGCCTTTTGCCACACACTGCGCCACGGAGCATTCACAATATATATCACACACCACCGTCACTTCCATTTCGAACTACCATTCACCTTTCAAAGAACGAGAAATAGACGGTAAACCACTAACAATGTTGTGGCAAAAAACTTCTGCCACAAACTCTGCCATTACAGAGCTATCATAACATCAATATATCCCTCGCTATCCACTTCAACCTCTCAATAAACATTTTCATCCGATGTTTCCACTTTCATCAGGGACACATTCTACAACATTTACACACATAACCCACTCTAAACTTCGCAAACCTACAGCACTGTTAAAAACTAACTCAATCCACTATCCTGAGCAGCAATCCAGACCTAACCCAATCCCCACCGGAATTTTAACCCCAAACCACATTCCAAACCCGTGTACACACCATCAACTAACCCTCCCCAACCAAGCCACCCTAATCCCATCCCAACCCCTCACATCTCAGTCTTCCCCCCCCCCCGACGTAATTCTAGAACCCCTCGCCCACTAAAAATTCCTTTTCGCCTTGCCTACACGCAAAGTACGCTCTACGACATCTATCAGTAAGTAAATTTCATTTTTTACATTCCGTAACCTTAAATTACCACATTACGCATTACAAAGAATACATTTCACCCATTACACCCATTACAAAGAATACATACCAAATTCAACCAATTTTCACACTGTTCCTAGGCGAAATAATCAACAGATTTTTTCGCGCAAACACATGTCATACATGTATAATTCATATAAACGGGAACAGAAATGAATATTTGTATGCGGGCACGTAGTTCCAAGACCAGCTAGCGGGGTCGAAACGTGCTTTCCCGGTTATGCTTGGAGCCTGCATGATGAGAACATAACCTTGGTTTTGAACACAAAACACATGGGAATTGGCCTGGGTGGCGATACACTGGCATTCACCCAGGCCTTGGCAATATCACAATACATCACATCAACGCACCCGGGTTATGCCTGCGCGATCATCACAAGAACAATCAATCAAGTCATACACAACGCAGTTTTACTATTCATGTATCAATTCAGCTTAAATGTTCAGACTTTCGTATCACTTACACCATTTTACAATTTATATATCACCAGTATCATCACTGTTTGTCTACATTATAACTCAAGCTTCACCAACATCATCACAGTCCATGCATCATCATAACATAATTCACAAGAATCATCAGTATCCACACCATTCCAACTCGATCAGTCACATTGAATCGAAATTTCATTTCACTCCATACACCATTTGATATTCACCCAATAAAATGTCCCAACAGGTCAGCAGGGCCATTTCGCAGCATTCCAGGATCTGAATACCTGCAACCACCTTTTTGATCCAATTCCAAAAGTAAAACAAACAAAAAAACTAGCCAAACAGAGCTAGTGTTGCAGTGTTTCTTGTACGCACATGCTTTCAAAACGGCTTCTTGTGTAACTTTATTGCTTTATTACAAAGTTTTTTTTCTCGTTTCTGCTTAGAAAATATAAACACAATGACGGAATACCAGACTTAGTTTAAAAACCAGTTTCTGTTTAGCATTAATTTGTTCAGGAAATGGCTGAGAAATTTGGTAATTAATGAAATGTAAAACTATATTGTTTGAAATAAAGTTTCAGTAATACACTTTTTACTTTAAAAATTTCGAAAACACAATACAGCGTCAGGAGACCATAGAGCAGAATGAAAACATGACGTATCAAAAGAAATAGTACCGTAAAAATTGATATATAAATATATATATATATATATATATATATATATATATATATATATATATATATATATATATATATATATATATATATATATATATATATATATTACATATATATATATATATATATTACATATATATATATATATATATATATATTGATATATATATATGGTATATATATATATGATATATATATATATATATATATATATATATATATATATATATATATATATATATATATATATATATATATATATATATATATATAGGATAAAAAACAAAATAGCTTTAAACCCTTTAACGCACAGTGTCCAATATATCGGACACCTTGAGCCTGTATTCATTGTGACCCACTGATGCCTCCGTGAGGGACCTGTATTATACTTCATGTTATTCAAATGTTCGGTACTGTCATACGCACATTTTAAGATATTATTGAACGAATTATGCCTTTTGAAACGATTTTTATGAAAGAAAGAAGATCTATCCCTTTAAATAACTGCTGTAACGTGAGTAAACAATGTTTATAATGCAAGGATAAGTGAATATTGCGTGTTATCTTTGTGAATTTTTCGAACGAAATTATAATATAATTTTTCATTGGGAGTGCTTGGATATTTCTTCTGAATACTGAGCCAAATATTGTTATCAATCAAGCATTTTTAGGCAGTCAAGTGCCTCGATAAAACATTTTGAAATTTTGGGCTTACTGATAATATAGAAAGTGGCTTAGAAAATGTAAGTATTGTATATTGTAGAGGAGAATATATTCATGACATAAATTTTCCAAAACTGAATGGCAATTGAGCGAAGATATGCCAAAATGGAACTCCAAAGTACATGTATATTTCAACCAACCTATATTTGGCTACTATTGCGCAATACGTATCAAAAATTCTGATAAAACAATAATTTGCTATGATAAAGTTATATACCAGATGAAAGCTCATGTAATGCACTTTTCATGATAATGAATAATATAATTTTAGGAGTGAATTATGTTGACTTTTTGAACCTAGAGACCGAACTTCTTGAATAACCGTTACTGTTATCGAGGAAGAAAGGGTACACTGCTGCCATGGAAACCATTATGTATGCATATGGGTTGTATATTTACAATCTGCGTTATATAAGCTTCAATTCGATATACAATTTGATGTATTTGTGATAAATGTCTCAGGCACAAATTATTTTCTTTTCCACTTACTGGAAAAACAGCATTTTTCCAAAAATAAATCTATGCGGCAAAGGTAAACTAATATCACTGCAAGATTTTTACCAACAGTCGGGATAGTTTTTTAAATTTGTTTGAAGCGAATGTTTCGGACTTTAAATAAGTTTTAAATTGTCCGTGAATATGTTTGATACAGAAAAATAATAAAGGAATCCTACCCTTTAAGTTAAATACAACATTTTGTCCTTTTTTCGTTTTCTGGGGGCGATTTTTTTCCAATATTTTGTCGATTTTAAAACCAAAATACCGAATTATTCTCATCGAAAAGCATTATTTACTGGTCTAGCTGTTGGTAAAAAATGCGTCAGATTTACTAGTCAACGAGCCAATCAGAACACACGAAAGCTCATTGAAATATGCAAAATTTATACTAAAACTGACTGTAGTTTTAACACAATCCTTACCACACTCTCCAAAGTCAACTTTTCCTTCCCAATCAATGTTGACACCACGAGAATTGCAGGCAATGTCATAACTTTACAACGCGTTACACCACGCTGCTGAAGGATTGAATTTCATTGCGCACAAATCATTTTCACAGTTAGGAATGTACATAACATCTGGAGTGATCCTGTTATTACATTGTTGGAATGGGGGCTGTTTCATTTTGCCACACTTTTGTTTAACCCTTTGTATTCGTGCGTGCTGAGGTTTTCACATGGATCAAGTGGAACGATGCCATTCACACATTTAGGATTTTTCTTCCAGCTGTTTCCAAAAACCGCAATGTTTGTAGTAATGCTTTTGTCAGGAAGTTGTAAATCATTATCTGGATTGCCATCGCTATTTCCCATCAAGCCACATGTGTTTCCTTCATAACGCTTGTCTATTTTCACATTGATACCCATTCTTCCATCCCAGTTTACCGAAAATGACAAACTTGCATGGAACACTCAGAACTGCACCATTTATCCAACTGGTGATTTTTGTATCTGAACCTAGAAAACGGAGAAATTAAGCAACTTCATGTGAAGAAATATTCAAAATGTTTAGGAACGAACTTTATTCCCTAAACCTCATGTTAATAGTATATTTTGTGTTCAATATATAGACCACAGTGAGATTTTTTAATACATTAAGTGTTTATTACATTAAGAAACAACGTTTCGGAGATTTACTCCATCTTCAGGTAGTTAAGATTACAATTGTTAATTTAATAAACACATGTAAAAAAGTGTTACTGTGATCTATATATTGAACACAAAATAAAGAAATATGTTAGTTATTCTCTTGCTGTGCTGAGTGGTTATTTTACTACCTAAAAAAAACAAGCAGAAACCTGACGTTTCGAGCTAAGGCCATTCGTCAAGAGTTAGACACTGCTTGTCCAAACGATTACTACATGTCATGTTTGTCTCCTACAACGTAACTTGTGATTGCTTTTCACTTATTTCTACTTTGCCTCTGCAGTATTTTCAGGTCTGCCGTTCTTAGCCCTGACAAAAACTAGTAGCCCTTTCAGCATTGGCTATGCCCAGTGTTGATATTGTTTTGTTGTTGCAAGAATAGCCTTAGATATGCATTCCGCTTATACGGACACGATAAATTGCATCCATAAATTTATTATTTGAATAACAGCATTAGGAAGTCAATATCACTTCTAATTTTACTATGGAGATTATAGAACTACCTGACTTTTTCCATGGAAGATTCGCACGAACTCCGTCAACATACACAAGTCCTCCTCTCTGCATAATAACTTCGATATTTTGAAAGAAAACTCTGATAGACTCTACCATCCCAGTCACAAGCTTCGTTTTGTTTAAGAACTTCAACGCTCTTTCGAGCGCCTTGTTATTAAGTAATTTCTAAAATCATACGAGTAATTTTATTTCTGATATTCTAAGCTGGTATTTGTGCCTATTCTGATTCATTGCAATTGCTATTATATTATATTATAAAATGATTTTTGAAAATAATTTCATACAAAATTTGGGACGAATGCATATTATTAAATAAGCGAGCTAGTTATATTAAATGTTATGTCCATGTTGTGTTAGCAAATTCCAAAATCGCATAAAAGAGGGTTGAAATTACTTAAATAAATCTTTAAGGATCAGGAAAGGACATTTAGGAACAAGTTTTTAATGTATTCTTGATTTTTGGACAGTAACAGTGCGGCAAATAACAGCACAAGGACGTATTCAGGTTCTTGTGTGACGCGGAGAAATAGCTAAAAAAAGCAAAAATTGTCAACTTCCTGATTTCTTAGAAATACCATGTGCCGCAAATTTTATTGTTTGGATGTGTGGAACAGCATCCTATTTCAAAGTTTAAAAGCGATTTAGAACCTGGGCAGGTGCCACAAATGAGAATTCTGCAATGCTTAGGACCTATAATTCTCGAATTTGAT
>CACRXK020017077.1:0-10887 GCA_902702795.2 Paramuricea clavata
ACGACGACGGCGACGACGACGACGACGACGACGACGACGACGACGACGACGACGACGACGACGACGACGACGACGACGACGACGACGACGACGACGACGACGACGACGACGACGACAACAACAACAACAACAACAACAACAACAACAACAACAACAACAACAACAACAACAACAACAACAACAACAACAACAACAACAACAACAACAACAACAACGGCTGCAACAGCAACACATGCATATACAGCATGCATGCATACAGCATGCTCATACAATAACAACTACAGTAGAGTGACTGAACGGCACAACAGCAAGGAGAAAGACAACAACTCAACTTCAACAAACCATAGTATTAACTATGAACAAACACACAACCAAAAAGGTCGCAAATTATAATTATTAGAAACACAACAACATTTACTACGGGCATTACAAAATGAACAATACACAACATTAATATCAGTGAGTTTAATAAGCAAGCGATGTTTTTGTCAACACGAACGTCACCCAAATTTGGTATAACTAATGTTGACGGCATTTTGCATCATAGCTCATGGGCGTCAATCCTGGGGGGGGGGATGGGGGGGGGACGCGTCCCCCTCAGTTTTTGGAGTGGGGGGACGAATATCTAATTATCCCTCCACTTTTTGACATGTTTACTGAAATTTTGTTTCGTGGTTATCTAAAAACCTAATGCATGGTATGCTGTTCATCAAAAATTGTGATTGAAAGGAAGACATTTAACAAGAAGAAGTGCAACGTATGATCTTTCTGTACGGTCGCTGGGAGCAAATACTGACATCGCATATATTATGTAAAATTGTAAAAACTTAAAAATAATTGCATTTTAACTGAGTTTCCCTTACATATGATTATCATCAAAATAAGGCAAACGGTTAATTTAATAGATTATTAGCATTACAATAAGGGTGAGGACATTTTAGGCTTCGTCGAGAGTAACGTCATGTGCACATGCTAGGAGATGTTGGTTTTAGCGCCCCCCACTTTTTGGGATAGATTGACGCCCTTCATAGCGCTCGTGTAAGGAAAAAAGAAAACTTATGCTTTGTCATATACATTCAAGATTACCACGAACTGACAGTCTGACACAATCACAGTTTCGAAAGCAGTCCCCTCGACAATCTGACGTCTGGGTTGACAAAAATATTGCTTGCTTAAGCTCGCTAATTTCCCTAATAATAAATTTATACTGATAAGTAACAATAACATAACAAGTATATACAATACAGAAACCAGCTTACTTTTTATCCGTTGCTCGTGTGCCATATCTGTCAACACTTTACGTACTTTAGCCAACGACTGATTTCGTTGCTTCATTTCTTCAAATTCCAGAAAACGTTCTCCGAATTGGCTGAATTTGCGTACTAACGGTACCTCGTGGCTGGCCGCCACATGAATATCAGTTCTTTTCAACATTGTATTCTTGAATTGTATCCAGTAGTCGTTCCTTTCTTCGTAAATGACCCCGATTCTCATCCAGCCTTGGCTTTTCAAGAGGGACAACAACGCTGAAGCTGCTTGACTGTTGGTGTTTTGATAAGTTTGAATAAACAGCGGGTATTCTTGTTTCATAAAATATCCGCCTTCGGAGCAATACTAGGAATGGAAGAAAAGTATGCCTATAGTATACTATTTAAAACACGAGTAGGAGAGTTTTATCAGATATAAAACGCAAGGCCGAGCGTTTTATACTCTGATAAAACACGACAACGAATGTTTTGAATAGCTTAAAATACGACTACAAAAGAATACTAATTAAGATGAACAATTATACAGGGTGTCCAAAAAAAACCCCGAAAACTATTGAAATCACCAACAACCGTTTAATTGTTAGAATTTGAATGAATTAGCATTCTGTTGGTTCCCACGAGTGCATAAATGATTGACATAAGTAAATTTTACGCACAAAGAAACAGTTTAAGAAGCTGCTTTAAATTCCCAAGAGCAGAAAATCGCGCACTTTACAAGGAGATGTTCTTAACTAAACTTGGTAGGGCATTCAAATTTAACAATATTAAAGTGATTTCAATAGTTTTCGTTTTTTTGGGACACCCTGTATAATCATACTAATTACTGGTAAGCGGTAAACACCGCAGCCTGCGCGCAGACTATAAAATTATATATATATATATAAAATTATATATATATATATATAAAATTATATATATATATATATATATAAAATTATATATATATATATATATAAAATTATAGATATATATATACATATATATATAGTCTGCGCGCAGGCTATAAACACCGTGAACACTGGTCGTTTTCTCGACGAAAATAGAATCAAAGGCCGTTAAGGCCGACTCACGGATGAGATGAAAATGACAGAAACAATTGGAGCAGTTTACAGTTGTTTTTGCAAACGAGCACCGTGCGAATTTTGCCATTTGTCGTGCTTCTTTTGCCAAATCAAAAGAACGAACGCGTGCTCCAGCCCGATTTCCGGTTCTGAAAGGCCCGATTCGCAGGCAAACAGTGCGAGCAAAGCAGGCTGGTCATTTCCCATTGTTTGACTGCCCCACACTCAAGTAACCACAAAGACTCACAGATGTACAGATGTTGCTTCGCAACATCCTTCGCAACATACACTTTCCCTTCGGGAAGTGTAATAAGGATTCTTTACTAGAACATTTGTCTGGTGTTCCTGCAACTACAGTTTTAGTTCATGAAATTTACTTGTGCCAGTTTATATAAATTCCTTTTACCATTCCAACATAGCCATAGGGAGAAAACCATCCATTTTTGGCTCTGGTTGTCAAACGTACATTTTAAAAAACAAAGACCACATGTCTAGGATTGACGGCTTCGGACTAGATAGCATTTTCTTGTATCGCAGTGTTTTGTGGGCTTTAAAATTATTTATAACATGCAGTTCTAGTTGTGTCTAGTTGTAACCAGTTGTATATCTACCAAGCATGGTCTGATTAATTCAAACTCAAAATTCTGGAAATTTTTAACACAAAGTGAATTTCTGCTAGGTGATGAGCCCTGGGTATTATATAAAGAAAGCTTTGGACTGAAACGTTGTAGAAAACCGTACTTAGGAATAGGATGACAACACGAACTGAGACATCAGTCTTTAAGCTTATATTAATGATCAGAGATTTAAGTCTTTATTATATTCGAATATTACAGTACTGCTTTAAACATAAACAATGAACCTGAAAATCCACGGACATGGAAATCTATCTGCCTAAAGTGTAATATGGCTTGTAGTCTTGCTACTAGTCCAATCTCTTGCTGTTTCTAATAGCGAGGTTTGAATTTGGCATCCGCCACAACTTCGCTGCCTCTCGCTGACCTACTGCATTGCATTGCATTGCATTGCATTGCATTGCATTGCATTGCATTCTTAAACTAACTTTATTTAATGTACCAACTCATAAAGGGCCCACAGTAATTGGTATATACTGTTGTGGTGACCCTGCCACTCGTATATCTTAAGTGCGAATTTCTTAATTGTGCAAGCGATGATTGGTAACGTCATAGAATAATATTTATTTCAATTCAATTCGATTTTATTATATAATATTAACTACCCCCTCTTCCGTTTTGCGTCAAATATATGATATAATTAGTACTAAATAGTGTACGCGCTCTTTAAAATCACGCGCATTTTTTATTAAATGTTTATTTATTTATTTATTTATTAAACTTCGCCACACACGAATTGTGACCAGACCAGGAAGATTAATTTAACCAAATCGTGCATGTTAAAAGATTGGATATTCTCGACTTATTGGTCGGTTCTGCTTCTGATTGGCTGACAAATTTAATCAACCAAATAACGTAAGAAAAATTAATAAAGTGAAACACAGCTTAAAACCAGCTTAGTATCATACTTACATAAGATATCATTGGTATATTCAACGCTTCAGCAACGTTGGCAGGGGCTTGACATTTGGATGCAGGCCCGATAAACACATCAACAGATCCATTTTTCGTTGAAAGATGATGCGTGCCATTGTTATACATTTTTTGTAACACTGCGTCATTGTCCGTACTGTCGGTCCAACTGTACGTCAATTTAAAGCCCGGAAGGATTGTGGGGTCGTTATTAACGTCATCGATTGCAATAGTCAGTCCATGAGCGTAGCTCTTACCGTATTCGGTATCGTCCCAACTCACGCCTTCGTTACTTAGTGGTACGAAAAACTGCAGGTGGTAAGCAAGGGAGAGTTGTAGTGAAGCTAGAAGCAGTGCTGCTCGGTTCATGGTTTGGTACATCTCAACACTGTTGTTTTTCAATAAGGCTATAGCAAAAAGCAGAGATTATTGAGATTTTGTATCATGTCAGCACGAGAACTCCCGTTTTATCGTTGCAGTTTTCATTCATAATTACGGACAAATTTTAGTGCACATCAATTGAAGCATTACATGCACCACTCTCCGGTATTGAGTCAAGACTGTATGGTCTCTATAGAGTGTCAATGAAAGTATTAAAAGTAGCCAAATTAATTAAGTACTGCATATAGAGTCCGTGCAACCACGGAAAATAGAAACATGTGATTACTAAGCATACAAAGTTTGACTATATATGGTCTATACGTATATGGCCTATGGGTAAATACGATAGACTAGTATATTTACAATATTCAGGGCATTTCTTAAGAAATTACACTGAACTACTGGGGCAACTTCTTAGCAATGAGGCTTTTCGATCCCATGCCAGTTAAGCGTACATAAAGACTATTCTGTGTTGACTAATAAGATTGAGAAAGCAGAAAGCATTGAGGCAGATACATCTTTCTCAACGAGCATGAGCCTTTTTATTAATGATAGAAAAAGGGCCCAGCTCACCTGAAAATCTTGCTTCACTAGATTTTAAGCAAAGGGCCTACCCATACAGGGGTAAATACCACAGTGGTTATAATAGTATAGTTAAAAAATCCCCTGACAATGCTAGTACTGAACAACGAGAGCCTGACAACGAAATTATACCTCAAAGTATAATACTCCTGTACGCAAAGACACTCGCGCTAAAACTAATGTCGTAATGAGAAAAAAAATTATCGTAATATGTAAACAAAATTTACGTAAGGTAACATTATGGGGAATAAATTTTATTAATTTGATACGAATCTAAGCTAAAGACTATATAGGAAAATATTTTGTGATTTATTACAAGCTAACATTATCTGGGAAAATCATTCGTAACTTACTGTAAGCTAAGCCATGGGAAGATATTTTGTAAATCATACCACACTATACAGTATTGTAAGCCGAGCAAAAATGACCCAAATATTAACTTACGTATACTTACATTTCTCCCGAAAGCTGCTATATTGGCTCACTCTAAAAATTTGTCTTCATAACGTCTCTGCAAGGTTTCAATTTAAAACTACGCGAACAACTCGGAGCGCATTTTAAATAGAGGTTTGAATTGGCATGCAAGGGGGCTCCGCTTACGTCACCTCTGACTAATTTAAAAGTTGTAACTGGTCATTGCCGAAAGTACGAGACGTGAATTGGCTGGAAGTCGCGGAAGTACGTAAGAGTCAAGGAGTTGCAGAATTCCTCTTCTGCCTAGCCTCGTCGAGGGTATACGTAAATGTTCTCAGTTGCGCATGCACGAAGCCAATGTGTGCGTATGTCAATGATCAGTATTAGATCAGTGCCAGTGGCGTATATGCCCGATACGTATACATGTCACATGAGCAACTTAATATCAGAATTCTATATACCGTATAAAAAGTACATATTAATAGTTAAAACCGATAACATGCTGCACACTATAGCTATATCTGTATAAAAATAGCAACTCAATCTCTCCATGCAATGACGCTTGTCACATTGCTTTTTCCTGTTTGTTTTCGAATATCTTTCATATATGTTCTTCGAAATATGTTTTCTATTAAATACAAAACATATTTCGAAGATAAATACAAAACATATGTCGAAGAACATATATGAAAGATATTCGAGAACAAACAGGAAAAAGGAATGTGACAAGCATCATTAGAGAGATTGAGTTGGTATTTTGTGATATTTTGACTGGAATCTTGAGTTTAGAAGATGCTGTTCCGGCGAATATATGTTTTGCATATAGTTTCCATTTGGTCGTCACGGTCACAATTATATGTCATGTATAAGAACACGTTGTTCTTGTAACTGTTTAATTAAGCATTGTTGGACGGCAAAGCTTAATAAATAAATAAATATCGACACATTTCTCGAAAAGAAAAGGTCCAGATAATGTTTTCCTCCACCTGTGTGGCATATGCGTAGCAGGCGTTTGTTTAGACTGCGAGCAATCCCTCTATTTTCCTGTCATATCCCGTGCGTTCAGCCTCAGTCGACTTAGTTCGGGACAGTGGGACACTATAAAACGAAGTAAAATAGAGGGATTGCTCAGTGTAGCGTTTGTTGGAAAATACCGGCTGGAGCTGAACAGGAGTGCTGTGGGCGGACAAGCGAGGCGGGCGAGGAATAAAAAGCTTGCTGTATTAATTGCACTGACAAAATGTTTCTTGCTTCCAAAACTTTGGTCAATTTTATTATCAAGTGAGACAGTTAAGCTTAAATGTCAATAATTTCATGTGTTTGACACATAAAAACATCCTGGTTTATTTAAACTAGAAAATACATGCATGCAGAAACCTCGCAGTGGTCTTAGTTTACCAAATCCGCGTACTAACAATATGAAAAATAGTTTCATGTATGACGGAGCATACCTTTGGAATTCTATTCCAAAGGAAATTAGGGAAAGCAAAACTCGATCTTTCTTCCTTTAGAAATAAAATCGCTGTTCACATAATTGACATAGAGTAATAAGTAAATTGATGTGCCTGTAAATATTCTAATAACGTTCGTATCATGTAAATAATTCAGTATTTTGCCAATTTTTTTGTAAATAGCTCTTAATATCTTCTTTATGGAATTTTTTCTATTTTTGCACACGCCACTCGTGGAAATCAGCTTCGGTTGACGGGGTTAGCGTGTATAAATAAAGTTTATCTATCTATCTATCTATCTATCTATCTATCTATCTATCTATCTATCTATCTATCTATCTATCTATCTATCTATCTATCTAAAAAATCTCCTGTTATACTTCCTGTTATACTTCCTTGGAACATCACGTCTAAAAATTATAGCTAGCAACGAAATTTTCGTGCGTCTCCCAGCTTAACGGTTTTCATTTCCACTTTCATGTGATGGCTTCCTCACAAATATATCACACTTATGACTATGGACACATGATATAATAATAATAACTGAGCTTATATGGTGTCTATGGTATCCTATATACAGCATTTGGCAGATTGCTTTTATCCCTCCCGATGTTATCACAGAAATTTATTGAATACAGTTAGCGTGCCCCCCTTTTGGCTAAAAAGACAAATGTTTTTCGAAGTTGTCACTTGTCAATATGGTACTAGAATTTCTTTATTCATATATCAACAATGTGCAAAATTAAAGAAATCTAATATTTACACTTTCCGCACCAATTTATATTCCACCCTGACAAACAAAGAGTCAGTTCTTAACAAGTTTTTTGTCATATAAGATACCGCAAAACCACTTATACCACTTACATGGTCAAATAACTGCACCACTTACACGACCCATAGTTAATAGAGGACATCTCCTCTATTAACTATGCACGATCACACAATATAAATACCCCTTGGACCGCTCTACGGTTGTGTTTCGGTGATTATCTCATAGATTTAAGTTTGTAGAAATTTCATATGAGTGTGGACAGACGATCACATGATGTATATAGATTACACTGTACGGGATAGGTTACCGTAGTGACGTAAAAATCCTTGTTAATTTAATTACAGGGGTATGCTAAGAGCAATCTATTAAATTGGGGAAAATCAGAATAATAATTTGGTGTTAATTCTACTAACCATGCTTATTATTTGCCTTATTAATAAACTCAATAGTAATCAGCACCCATATTCAGCTAATTCAAAAAAGGTTGTCTTTTGCAAACCTTAAACTCTAAGCGTGCAAAGCATAATGGGAGCATAATTTAATCAGTTCAGAAATCATATATGGGCCCATTTCTTGGAGACATAGTAAATATCTCCTTACGAGAACAATTCATTCACAAATAGCTGTAATATTCAACTTGAAACTTGTGCTCCCCTTACGCGTTGCGCGCTTAGAGTTTAAGGTTTAAAGTTTACAGTGCGTCTACTGTAAGTGGGGCCACTTAGAGAACACTAACCAATCACATTGCAGAACAGAAAGTGAAAAAATCAACAAACGGCGCATTAGCCAATCAGCATTAGGGCAAAAACAATTCGAACAAATAAACGAATGTCAAACGGTAAAAATAGACATGTAAAAGTAAACATTGCAGTTAATGGCTTCCTGAATCTTTCTTTTGATTGGACGAGCTTTAGTTTGATTAGATTTTTCTTTCTGTTCTGCAATGCGATTGGTTAGTGTTCTCTAAGTGACCCCACTTACAGTAGACGCACTGTAACTGTATACTATAATACTAACTATAATAGCACTAATACCACTCGTATATAGGATCTATTTTGCAGAAACACTGGCATTTCATTGATAAAGACCCAACAGGCCAACACATTTACCTGGCTCGAACTTCCTCTGGTTTTCGACAAAAGCATAGTGCATTTCAAGCTCTCAGACAATTAACAGTAATGAAATTAACCATAGACTAAGACGTATGACACCACATATGACAGCGGGTTCGTTATGGAGAGATATGTTGATTGGATTTTCGCCATTGGTTTTGGCAATGCTGGATAGTTTGGACAATTTACAGTAAAACCCTATAATGGCTATATTTTGGATACAGAATTGAATGCAATTTATGAAAGCTGCTGGGATTAATTATACAGCAGCTAATATATTGCACAATCTCTATAAGTAGAATTTATCCTCCTGGTACTGATAGGAACTTGGGAAGGATCGACTTTGACGTCAACTGGCAATTATTACACGTGCTTTTTTGCCCGAGGATAAAAACAAGTAAACGTATTGCGTGCATGATTTATAAACCTTCATTCTTCCAATGCCGTAATGTATTTGTAAGAAATTTTGCGAATTGCGATAATAGCGGATTCCTTGAATAGAGAGTTTATAAGCTTCGCGTTATACGTCAAACGCCAGGCAAAGAAAAATTTTACGGTATCAGGCAATAAAGAGGAAATGAATTTGGTGTTTTAAAAGTGGTCAAAAATAAAATATGTCATTATTCTTTGGACGCAAGAATGAAAATGTGAAACGATACCGTTCAACGAAAATGTTGCCAAGAAAGTTCCAACCTGCCGTTTGCCGTTCCCGAAAACGTGAAGCTTGAACTCCCTAATATTTGATAGCGTTGATGTATAAATATAGCTTTACAAACGAAGTTTATGACGCTCGTATGTTGCTATTGCCGCTTGTTTTGCTGAATGCAAATACAGTAGACCCCCCGCTAACTCAAACTCGCTTAACTTGAACTCCGGCAATTGCTAGATAGTATACTTCAAAATAAGGTTTCCATTTTTATATCAATTTTTAAAATAAGTTAGGGTTAGGTTAGGGTTTAGGTTAGGGTTAGGTTGAGGTTAGGGTGAGGTAGTATTAGGGTTAGGGTTTAGTTTTGCGTTAGGATAGTTTTTTCTACGTTATAAAAACGGAAACCTTATTTTGAAGTATACTATCTAGCGATCACCCTTGAACTCCCCGCGCTAACTCGAACTAAATCCAATTTCCCCTGGATTTGACACTAGAGCAAGTTGCACGCACACTTTATATCATTCGTGACCAATTACGTGCGACAAAAATCCTTGTGTCAACGGGAAAATATTTTCCCCACACACTAGATTTTTTATCGCACGTAATTGGTCACGAGTGACAAGTGTGCCCAGACTCCCAAAGGAAGTCTGGGACTGCGCGCAGGCTAGTGTGCGCAAGGCTTTAACTCGAACTGTGTTTTTGAGACGTGGATCGGCAAACCTCAAAATGTCAGAACATAGCACATGCCAACATTAACAAGTAGGAAGCTTGGATTTCTATTCAGACTACAACAATTTAATTGGTATATAATATATACAAACGTAATACAAGGGTTCCACAAGTTGCGTCAGGTACTGTTTAACAAACAAACTCTGTTAGGGACCGGTCATAAAGTAACTGCTAGGGTGGGCCGGAGGGAAAAATAGGTTTACCAGAAAAAAAAACCGGTGGCCCATCCTGAGAACCTAGAAAAAAATTCAAAGCCCATCGTAGGTCATTGGAAAAATTTCATGACCCATCCTGCTATACATGAATATGTACAGTATAGCAGTCACTTTGATCAAATTACTAGTTACAGTATGTATTGAGTGCAAACAGGCTATATATGTGTTTCATGGCCCATCCATTTGCGCAAAAAACAAATTGATGACTCACCCAAACTGATGAAAATAATTTCATGGCCCATCCTTATTTCCTCCGGCTCATCTTAGCAGTTACTTTATGAGCGTTCCCTTATAAGTTCTTTAGAGTGCATTAACCTTTCTCGATCACGCCGCCATTTTTGGGGTACTGTAATTTTTCGTAAACGATTATAACAATGTGAAAAGCAATATTTCAGAACAAACTATGACAAAGTAAATTTACCTTCATATACACCCATAAAGGTCCAGACACACCGGACGTGATTCGACAACGCGACGCGATTTTTTAGTTTTTGAAAGTTAATAAAACAGCCATGCAATGAGAGCAAATTTTGAAAGATATGTAGACCAAATAACTCAAAATGTTATAGCGCTTCTAAATATTTGGAAAATTTAAACTAGGATCAAAGTTATCGGTCAGTGAAAATCAAAAAATCGCGTCGCGTTGTCGAACCGCGTCCGGTGTGTCTGGATGCCGCCGTTACGTGGTGTTAGTGATAACACGGTG
>CACRXK020017078.1:0-10886 GCA_902702795.2 Paramuricea clavata
GGGCCTATTAAGTACTAGTTAAAACATGAGCAGTCGGTCTTTATCTGATATACAAGTGCTTAAATAACGACCCATCTTATGAGTTCATTGACGAAGTATTTTTAAAAATAAACATTGTCTAAGGCGCAAAAATCAAAGCTAAAGTTTATGTAAATCAGGATCGCATCTTTATCCGATTTACAAACATTGATTAAACATTCACTTATTTTTTAATGAAATATAAGATATTCAATATACAATTATCAGTTGGTTTATTCCGATAATTCTGTATGCGACTATAAACATACGCGTTTATTTAAAACTATTTCAGGACTGGTGTTTCTTTAGTAAGGAATTGTCTGAGAAGCGAAATACTTTTAAGCGACGCGGTTGCCAGTTACGTTAATCGCAGTTATGAACAGTGTAGCGAAGAATGCCCTTACGAGTGTAACTAGTTAAACCGCATAATTAAGACGCATGCTGTTCAGAGTTCATTTCAGGGCTGAATGTTAAAATTATTATACAGTAGGTGAATTAATTTTGTAACTTATAAGATATGAAACTTTGTTTCACATTTATTTGTATGCTTACTGTTTAATTAATTTAACTATAGATCATTCATAATTACAAATTATAGCTGAATTAAAATTGCCATTTATTGGCATTGGCCGCACTTCGATTGCCCGATTGCCATGCGGTTGTTTCAAAGCATGCATGCCATTTGATATGGGATTTAGCACATCCATCGTCACCTTCTGTTCCGCATAGCGGATGTGTTTGTTTTGGTGACGCGTAAAGGCCGATAAAGCCACTTTTGTGGAAATAGTCACAACCTTGAGCTTCAAAAGATCATATTTGATTAATAGTTTGTGAAACCACCTAATTTCAAAATCTCGTACGCTTTTGGACGCCACGGCGGGCCCCTCAGAAGGCGAGAAGGCCATGCGAAGGCTGAAGCTTAAAAATCAATATTCGCGACAAGGGTTTTATAAAAATAATTTATTGTCTTCAATAATTACTTCGTGCACTGACAACCGTGGCCATACTAACATTGCTAACATGACATCGGAATGCCATCGACTTATAATTATTTCTATATAAAATGGCGATTACGATAATCAGGGCCTATCAGAGAAATTCGGAGGCCTGGGGCAAATTTTTTTTTCGGGAGCCCTATCTTTCCCCAAAAGGTTGGCGAGTGGGGGAGGAGGTGAAAACTTTTTCCGGACATTAAAAAAGGGTTAAAAAATTTTCTGGTCGAACACGAGTTAAACTAAGGTTCAAAAAACTTTTTCCCGCAAATTCCTATTACAACATTGGTCAGACCCTTTTTTTCGATCTATATTTTGTGTTATACCATTATTTATAGCAAAAAACGTTCGAAATTATTTTTTAATTTTGAAAATTTTGGTGTCCCCCTTAAACTGGGAGGCCGGCGCAATGCCCCAGTACCCCCCTCTGGAAGGCCCTGACCTTTTGGAGAGTGGAAACACTGGTAATGGTCTCTGAGATCTCTGTGATATTGTATTTATAGTCATAGATGGCCAGTCTTGCTGAGGCAGAATCTTTTGAAAATACAACGTATTTCTCGCGAATATTGAGGGTAACAAATGTTCTAGATATTTATTTTACAGCCGTACGTAGTTTGGTTGATTGTGTTCAGTATTTAGACAACCCAAAATTTTTAAAAACTTTATTTTTGTCTCATGTGTGTATATATATTTTTGTTAAGATATATTCGGAGAAGATGCGGCGTGTTATGTTGTTTTTATATGCACAAACTTTTTCAAATTTGGACAATGTTATAAGGCTGCTGAATCGGCAATCGGCTTCCTCTGATTATTATAGCGGTACCATATAGTGAGTTACGTGTTGAATGACAACCGGCTAACAAAGTTAATCCTTACACCTGTATTCTAAAAGGTCACTCACATTATTAAATTGAGTGAAGATTCAATCTGAGCATCTCTTGAGTGTTAATGCTGTTTTTGAATAGCTGGAGAGTGAGTAGTTACAGTAATGTACGACACCAATCCTCTATAACTATTGAAAAACAGCATTGACACTCAAGAGAAGCTGAGATTGAACCTCCACTCATTCAGTGTGAGTGAGCTTTTAGAATACGCGGGCGGACCTTTATTTTTCTCTCATGTGCGTATATATATTTTTTCTTATGAGATAAAATGTATGTGAGTACTACCGAAGATCGTGAACATAGTTAAAACGTGTTGTTACCGTGATGCTTAATTTAAAGTGTGTGCCTATATAGTAAAGCCGAGTTTCCACTTACAGTGTTAACGTTTTCGCCCGCCGTCGACGAAAATTTTGCGAACGATTTTGTCTTTCGTGAGTGTGTTTGGTTCTTGTTTACTTACGTCGATGAAATTTCTAGCATAAGTTAATTATTTTCAGTGACTGTTGGGGCACGTTAACTCCTCGAATAGGAAAAAATTGTGTAAAGAACATTTTTACGCCGAAAAAGCGAAGTGGAAAATCGACTTTATGCATGCAGAAAGAAGCGAATACGATTGATCTTTTTTTGCACGAAATATAGAAGGAAACAAATATGACATAAGCGTAAACGTGTAACGCTTAATCTCCATAAGTTTTAATATAATAGTGGACAATGTGATTTTGAAAGGGGCTGATTACATGGAGAGTTTTGAGCCCGGGCTGTGTTTCATCCAGGTTTCCCGGTGTCACAGCGGATTTGGACTCCCCGCGGATCGCGGATAGGGACCCCCAGGTATATTTTCATTTTCTGTTTTTATTTGAGCAGTTAAAGGCTAGCTTCCCCCAGGAAAATTATCCGTGGTTTGGAACGGACAAGAAAATTTTTCTTTGTCGTGTGAGCTGTGGGTTGGAACTAATGACTTTAACACAAAGAAAGATAACATCTTGTTTGTTGTTCTAATTTTCCTGAGTGGAGACTATCCTTAAAAGTCAGAGCAGATAGCAATTCCAAGGAGTAAAATACTTGTGAAGGCTTTATGCGCTTCTCAGTTCTCGCACATTCCAAGATCATAGAAATAAACCCATGTACCAAAAAATTATAAATCATAAACTTTGACGGAATTCTCCAATCTAAAAATCTAACATTTGAAAAGAAAGCGCTTTCAGTACAATATTCAAAATACGATACGTTGCAATGACAAAATACGCGAGGGGTCCAAATTCGCGAGGGGAGTCCAAATCCGCTAGCGAATAAAGACCGGCATAGGTCCATATTCGCTAGAGGATATGGACTCCCCGGTCCATATTCGCTAGCGGATTTGGATAAAGTCCTAAGGATAAATCCTATTAAAACAGAGCAAGCGGTTACATGACCAAAATTCCAGTTCCGGTCTGAAATTTCAGCCCGGTTTGAGCTTCAGGTTGATCGCTATTATGAATTTGGTTTATATCATTGTGTTCACATTACTTATATTTAACTTTTGAAGGGGTCCAAATCCGCCAACGGGGGTCCATATTTACTAGTAGATTTGGACCCCCCAGGGGTCCATATCCACTAGTAGATTTGGACCCGGGGGTCCAAATCTACTAGTGGTATGGAAATATCAAACTTTGCGTTAACAAAAAGTCGTGTCGTATTGCGCGTATCATATTTCCAACTTTTGCCTATACAAATCACCCCAAAATTTGATGTTTTTTCGCTTACGTTTGCTCTACGATTATATCTGTGTTCAGTTACCTACGGTATAGGAAAGAATAAGCCTTTAGACGTCTTTTGAATGTACTTTTATGGGGAAATAATACTTAATTCGAAGGGCACTTTTCGTTTGATTATGCGCTATTTGTTATGATTTATATAGGAAGCAGTGTCTGTTGAAGAAAACTGGCCCTAGGACCTTATGCGCAGGTCTTTGACTCCAGTTA
This sequence comes from Paramuricea clavata, assembly GCA_902702795.2. Taxonomy (NCBI): domain Eukaryota; kingdom Metazoa; phylum Cnidaria; class Anthozoa; order Malacalcyonacea; family Plexauridae; genus Paramuricea; species Paramuricea clavata. The sequence continues at coordinate 3,856 of CACRXK020017078.1, forward strand.
CCTCCAGATTTGAAGTCTTCGTGAAATTTGGCGCATTTTGATAGCAAATTCGTGTTTATTTATGGCGATTTAGGATGGGCAAAATGCGCGCAAAGATGTGGGTTTTGCTTGTGTTTACAAGCTCATTAATAATTCAATTGATCTCGGCTGTAGAAGATGGCGAAGGGACGTCTTAGACTCAATATCTCCCTTATATGTCTTTATATATTGTATACCAGAATCCAGATAAGTGTTGAACAATTGTAATGATTTTGCGTTTAGTAAAATGTACTTTTTAGTTATTCTTCCTCATTATAATTGAAGTTTGTGCTTGGGAAATCTCGAAGCGTGGGCTTTGGTCTCTCCGCCATATAATAATAATAATATTAAATAATGAACTTTATTTAAAGAAGGTATTACAAAACCAGTTCAGCATAGCTAATCTTACACTGAGCCTAAAATGGAGCGTCTGTAACTTCACATTAAGCGACTGGACACTAGTTTGAGCAAATGTTCATTCATATAGGGCGAAAGTTTGATATGCGGCGGCCGGGGGTCCAAATCTACGGGGGTCCAAATCAACTGGGACACCGGGCTGAGTTTCAGCCAGGCACCATGTAATCGCAAATAATTTCAGCCCGGGCTAAAAAAACAACAGTTGAAATGGCTTTATTTTGCGTGTTTGTTACATCTTTAAATACTTTACATATAAGCACAGTCTCGTCACACAAGTCAAATAGTCGACTAATCAGCGTCTGAATGCTTCAAAGAAGCGTAATAGGCTTATTGTTCTATTTCGTGACAGTCAGATTATTTCAGCCCCGGCTGAGATTTTAGCCCGGGTTGACTATAAATATAGGATTAGTTCTGACTAAACTCGGCCCGGGCTCAAACTGCTTATGTAATCGTGATGCAATATTGCAATTTCAGCTCGTTTAACCGGGCTGAAACTCAGTTCGAGCTGAAAACTCTCCATGTAATCAGCCCCTTAACTCTATAGAATTTGGCATATGTGAATGCTATGGACATTTCATATGATATTAGAAGGAAGCAAATAGTTGACCTCCCGTCTAAAGACGAAAGCCGACTTAATTATGGCCTCATTGTACAATTACTTTATGGTTTCCGTGTTTGGATGGACACGGAAAGCATACAAGCCAACTGTTTTATAAAATAACAACTTTACGCGTTAAAATTTCACATTAAAAAAACTTTGACTTTAATTAAATTTCCGTGTTTCGATTGCCTGATCCAAACACGGGTTTCGCCCAATCAGAGCACGCGTTAAGGCCTGATTCCACGGGCGCTTTTTCTTGGCGAAATGCGAAATATTTCGCCTGTTTCTTTTGAATTGCGACTATACTAGAATAAAATTATTTCTACTTGATTGATCACAATTCAAAAGAAACAGGCGAAATATTTCGCATTTCGCCAAGAAAAAGCGCCCGTGAAATCAGGCCTTTATACACATGTTATTTTATAAAATAACATCATTATCGATGCGTAAGCATAAGCAAAATTTCTGATTCCTACGAGGCTACGGGTTTCCGCTTTTGAATTTGCATACTTATGCAAATACTCGGTTAATATCGGTTGTGTCTGAATGGGATTAAAGCCTGAATAAATTGAATGTCGATACATGCATGTTTTTTGTGCATCGAGTTAAAGCGGCCGGTATTTCAAACTTATAGCTCGATCGACCGTAGTGAATAGTTATACTTATATACGCAAATATTTCTCGTGGCAAGATTCGAAAAGATACCGATGTTCTCTTAATTACAACTGTAGTGTGACTGAATGACTTCAGTACACAGTTTATTAGCTAGTTGATGTTTTGCCTTAAATAAACTCGATAAGTAATTAGGTGAGTTAGGTGACCGCAAGGGAATATAATATATTGATATATTGCGTGGTTTCTTAAGAACAAAGCAACAACATATTATATTGATATATGGCGTGCTTTCTTTGGAACGAAGCAACATAATACATTGATATATTGCGTCGTTCCTTAAGAGCGCGCTTTCTTAGGAATAAAGCAACATAATATATTAATATATTGCGTCGTTCCTAAAGAACGAAGCAACAACATATTATATTGATATATTGCGTGCTTTCTTAGGAAGAAAATTTACGCGTTAAAACTTCACATTAAAAAACTTTGACTTTAGCAACATAATATATTGATATATTGCGTCGTTCCTTAAGAACAAAGCAACAACATATTATATTGATATATTGCGTGCTTCCTTAGGAAGCCACATAATATATTGATAAATTGCGTCGTTCCTTAAGAACGAAACAACAACATATTATATTGATATATTGCGTGCTTTCTTAGGAAGAAAGCCACATAACATATATATTGTAATAGACCGTAACGACTTATTTAGTTATTTACCCATGTATTCTATATGTCCCAATATTGGGATCTTGTTTGAATAAATTATTATTATTATTATTATTATTGATATATTGCGTCGTTCCTTAAGAACAAAGCAACAACATATTATATTATATATGGCGTGCTTTCTTAGGAACAAAGCAACATAATATATTGATATATTGCGTCGTTCCTAAAGAACGAAGCAGCAACATATTATATTGACATATTGCGTGCTTCCTTAGGAAGAAAGCCACATAACATATTGATATATTGCGTCGTTCCTTAAGAACGAAGCAACAACATATTATATTGATATATTGCGTGCTTTCTTTGGAACAAAGCAACATAATATATTGATATATTGCGTCGTTCCTTTGAGAACGAAGCAACAACATATTTTATTGATATATTGCGTGCTTTCTTAGGAACCTTCATATATTGATATATTGCGTCGTTCCTTAAGAACGAAGCAACAACATTTTATATTTATATATTGCGTGCTTTCTTAGGAAGAAAGCAACATAATATATTGATATATTGCGTCGTTCCTTAAGAACGAAGCAACAACATCAGTATTATATTGATATATTGCGTGCTTTCTTAGGAACAAAGCAACATAATATATTGATATATTGCGTCGTTCCTTAAGAACGAAGGAACAACATATTATATTGACCCTTACAAAACCAAATTATATGGGACATATATGGACCAACTATGGGATTGATATGGTTCAACCTATGGGCCATATATGCATGGAAGTTATATGGCTTTGGTATGGCCTGGTTGCCTTCATAGCATACCCATATCATGTTTTTGATATGGGTTTGATACGTATTTGGTACAAATCCATACATATCCCATATGACTTACTATGGGAAATACATGGGTTCCTTATATCATTTCAGAACAACTTTGCTATGGGTAAGATAGGATTCTATATGGGAATGATCTGGGAACATGATATGGAATTCATATGGTTCTTGATGTATAAACTATGGGATTGATATGGTTCAACCTATGGGCCATATATGGAAGTTATATGGCTTTGGTATGGCCTGGTTGTCTTCATAGCATACCCATATCATGTTTTTGATATGGGTTTGATACGTATTTGGTACAAATCCATACATATCCCATATCACTTACTATGGGAAATACATGGGTTCCTTATACCATTTCATAACAACTTTGCTATGGGTAAGATAGGATTCTATATGGAAATGATCTGGGAACATGATATGGAATTCATATGGTTCTTGATGTATATAAACTATGGGATTGGTATGGGTGCAACAATTATCATATTATACTGGGAATGGTATGGGCACTTGTTTTTCATCCCATACCAAACCCATGTTAACATGTAACATCCAAAAGCTAGATGTTAACACATTGTGGGTTTGGTACGGGATGAAAAGAAGTGGCCACCATTCCCAATATACTTGCTACAGCTCAAGAAAATTGTACTGGCTGGCATACATAGTTTTACTAACATGCAAAAAATCTTCAAAAACACAATACACAAATAAATAACATAGTTAATAAATAAACAAATTACAAAATTGTTAACTAATTTACTATTTCTTAATGAACTTGCAAAGTTTGTCTAACTAAATTACCATGGTATAACTATATATGCAAACATGGGATAATGTCAAGTACTAAGTGCTTATTGATCTATATAAATGCATCGATATCTATAATGTTCTCAGTCCTCTCAACTTGTGGGCCTGACTACAGACTATTCAAACTCTTTGCATACGCCTGGCCTCCACGTCACTTTTCATGTTTATTTTTTGTATCACCTGACTTGGTGTAGGGCCTTCTTTAGAAAATCTTGCAAAGCAATATGCCCACTGGTGTCAATAGCAGAACATGCCAGATCCTTCTACAACCTCTATCATCTGCAGGACAAAATAATTCAAACGTCAAGATTTTGCCAGATCTGACAAAAATGATTGTACTGACAGAAAATTTATACCCTATATTCTGCAGCCAAATTTTCACCAAGCATTTTTGCATCAAATTTAATTTTTACTCTGTCAAATGCCGAATCGTTATGTTTTATTATATGTCTAATTACAGACAATTTTATTTGTTAAGTGGAGAGAAACAAACAGAGGTAAATTAAAAACATATTATGATCGATTCGAAAAGCATGTCAATCCGAAAGCAAACCCCGTCTTTGCCAGATATAAGTTTCATAACAAAATACAAGGCCCCACCGAGCCAGTAGAGGAATTCACAACAGAGTTACAACTCCTAGCCCAAGATTGTGAGTTCCACGACCAAAATGAAATGGTTAGAGACCGAATTGTGTTTGGGACAAATTCAAACAAAGTGAGGGGAAAACTTATAATGGAAGGGGCAAAACTCACGCTAGAAAAAGCTATACAAATCGCAAGAACCTATGAAAAAACCCAAGCCCAACTCAAAAGCATGTCTCCTAAAAACAAGGAAGAAAGCATTCACTTAGTTAGACAGCAGAACCAAGGCAGTCAATCTCAAAGATCGAGACAATCACTTGACCAAAAGTACCCCCAGCAATCACTTGAACAAAAGTACCCCCAGCAAATAAGCCAGTGTGGGAACTGTGGGAGAAAGCACTACAGATCAGAGAAATGTCCAGCAAAAGGGCAAACCTGTTACCTATGCAACAAGCCCAACCATTTTGCACAAGTATGTCGATCAAAAGGGAGGCGGAGCCAAATACACCCTATCGAGAAGGTAGAATGTGACCCCTCAATGACCCAATTTGAAACTCTAACTTTTGAATCAATTACTGTAGCTAAGGTTAACCACCAAAATTTGAAGGCAGACGAAGTGTTTGCAGAGGTGGGCATCCACCTAGATCCAAAGCAACAGTCAAGGCTTCCCTACAAACACACGCAAAGGCATCACTGAAAGCCAAAGTCGATACTGGTGCCCAAGGGAATATACTCCCCCCTAAGATTATACCGGGCGATGTACCCCTGCAAAATTGATCTGAAGGGCAACCCCAAGAAAGGAGCTACAAAACGTTCTAATACTATCCTCACAGCATATGGGGGATCCAAGTTACACCACCATGGCACCGTCACCATTGATTGCGAATTCAAAGGCAAAAGATCTGCTGCACAGTTCTATGTCACAGACACACAAGGCCCTGCTATCATTGGCCTACCAACGTTGATTGACCTCAACCTTGTGAAATTCAATTGTGCCATACTCAAACAAGTGTTACACAGCAACACACTATGGTCCACCACAAGAACCCCTGAGCAACCACCACTAACCCCCGAACGACCACCAATACCCAAACCAATAAAGAGCAAAGAAGATTTGATAGATCAATACCCAAACTGTTTTAATGGCATAGGAAAATTCGAAGGAGAATACCACATAACCACCGACCCATCAGTCCCACCTGTTATCCACCCTCCGCGATGAGTTCCAATCAGTCTGAAAGATGACATTAAGAAAGAACTAGACGAGATGGTTGCAAATGGTATCATAACTAAAATAAACGAAGGAGAGCCCACAAGATGGGTAAACAGTCTTGTCTACAAGAGGAAACAGAATGGACGATTGCGTTTATGCCTAGACCCCAAAGACCTAAACACAGCTATCTTAAGAGAACATCACGCCATTCCTAACTTGGAAGAAATTTTACCAAAATTACACAAAGCAAAGTTCTTCTCAATAGTCGATGCAAAGTGTGGCTATTGGAATGTGGTACTTGATGAAGAATCAAGATATTTAGCTACCTTTAACTCCCCATTTGGCAGGTACCGTTTCAAGCGTATGCCCTTTGGGCTGAACATGTCACAAGACATCTTCCAAGCAAAGATCGACCAAACATTCGAAGGATGTAGAGGCGTTGTGGGTATCGCAGATGATATTGTTATCTCTGGCACAACAGAAGAAGAACACGACCAAAATCTACGAAGCATGATGAGCCGGTGCCAAGACACAGGTCTGAGACTAAACCCTGACAAATGCCACATAAAGCAAGAGAAAATAAAGTTTTATGGGCTTATCTGCGGTCCAGAAGGAATTCAACCAGACCCTGACAAAGTGTCCGCCCTGAAGCAGATGGCCCCACCGACCAACAGCAAAGAACTACAGATATTCTTGGGTCTGGCCACCTATATGGCACCATTCATCCCGAATCTCAGTCACCACACTGCCTCACTGCGACAGCTACTCAAGAAGGAGAGCAAGTTTGCCTGGGACGCAAGCCAACAGGATGTGTTTGACAGGATCAAGAATTTAATTTCTGAAGAAGTTACACTAACATACTTCGACCCAGAGAAAGTACTGCAAGTTGACGCATCAACAAAAGGCCTGGGAGCTACACTCTTGCAAGAAGACAAGCCAGTCGCCTTTGCCAGTAAAGCTTTAACTGACGTAGAATCACGATACGCAAACATCGAAAGAGAACTCTTAGCAGTTGTATACGGATGCAAGAAATTCCACACTTATCTCTACGGCCGCAGTTTTACAGTCCAATCTGATCATAAACCCCTTGAATCTATCCACCTTAAGCACCTTACATCAGCCCCACCCCGCCTGCAACGGATGTTGTTGCGCCTACAGCCGTACAGCCTTACAATCAAGTACCGTCAAGGAGCAGATATGGAAATCGCAGATGCCTTATCAAGACTTTCGCCCCAGGAAACAGAGC
>CACRXK020017079.1:0-10886 GCA_902702795.2 Paramuricea clavata
ATAAACAAAAGCCAATATTTATATCAATATATTGCCAACTGTTCTCAATTTCTAATGTCGAATTCTAGGCTGATTAATTAGTATATCTAATAAGATCACAATCAACTCATGTGTTTTTTACTTGCAAAGGAGAAATAACAGGGGTTTTAAATGAGGGAGGGGGGGGGGGGAGCTTAAAAGAGAATATTTGACAACTCATAAAATTGCATAACTTCAAATAAATTATGAGAACATGTGTTACTTAGGTGGTACTAGGTCATTTCTTTGGGCTTTTCCTTTTCTTCACAGGTTCATCACTAACTCACATTTTCTCTGATATCAGGTGCAATGTCTCTTTGTGCAGCAATGGTGAGGTCATTGCAGCCAAACTGCTGGGCTGTGGGATTGTCAGTCTGTCAGAGTGTCCACCTTTCGCTTGTTCATGACCAAAATAGTCCCCTAACTCATCTTACATAAACCTTTCGCTGAGAACATGAATCAGGAAACCCAACCAAGTTGTGATCAGATGTTGGGTCGACCAATGTACAACTGATTGAGTGTTCACATCTTCTGCCAAGCATACTTGTTAAAATGCATTCGGGCTTGAAATGAAGTTCACAGAGATAAACGTTGCTTGCTTCAATACGTTTCTTAAAGTCTGTAGTCAACACCGTGTCCTCGGGATTAAATTTGTCCATTCCTTTCACGCGTTTTCATTCAATTGTCAGGTTTGCTCGCTGTCGTCGACACGAACGGACGGCAGTTTAAAGTATGAAAGCCCGTGCTTTCTGCTGCTTGAACAACCATAAAATGCACAGTTTTCGCTAGGCAAGACATTTATCTTGCCATCCGACAAAAAATAGAATTGAAATAAAAAAACAATCGCTTTAAAATTGAAATTTCGAACGCAGGTTTTGTATACATTCTGTATATTCCTAATAAGCGATTGAGATCTGATGCAGGGACCGGACCACGTGACCCTTCAAAACAAGGTTGAATAACATAATTTGTCACGTGGTACAAGTAGCCTAACCAGTCTCCTTCGATTAACCGTGGCTAAATCTACCCCAGATACTAATCACCCCTGATACTATTGAGAATATAATCTTACCAGTGCTGGAATTTCTGTTGAAATCCAAAGTTCTACGAGGTGGTACTTGAAACCTCCCAGTTACTTTCTTCGACTTAGCCGCAGTCGTTGAAACTTCTATAACTGGTGTGACATCACTTATACCTAATAAGATTAAAAATTGAAATTATTACAAATACAAACTTCATTTTCCAAAAGATATTACAAAATTCAGAAAACCTATTATTTATCCAAATTGCACTCCAAAGTAATTGCAATACAAACTAAAATTGAAAAGTAGTTCAGTTGAGGAAAGAAAAAACCTTTCCCACTGTCCAATATTTTATGCACAGAAAATATAGTGCTGAAATGCACAGTCTTTATTATATTTGCACATTCTGTTTTTTTTTTAATTTTTAAATTTCTGAATGATATAAAACATTAGCCCAGAATGCAGGAAACACTATTTCAAGGACTGTAAATATCACAATTTTCCTGACTAAATAAAAGTTTGCATACCGGTATTGCATGATTAAATTAATGAGACAAGTTGCAATAAAAGTTTGTAATAATGTACTCAGAGTGTGCATTTTGCTTTTGAATTAAACTTAAAAATTCACGGCACTTTTCTATAATTAACAGTTCAGTTTCTCTATTTAACCAAACAGCAAGCAAAGATTTAATTAGTCAGTTCTGTGCACAACTTGAATGCCAAGCTCTCTCAAGGTCTCAACTTGCTGGACATGGATATACTCTAATGGGCTAACAACGGCAACAACGAAATTCTCAATCGTACCACGCACGAAGAAGGCGATGTAGCTCAGAAAATAGATATGAAATGATAAATAAGACTTTAATAAGAACAGCAAACTTTAAGACATCTTGGCTGTGAACAACAAGCTTTTGAATACATGACTAGTTTTGCTGTTCAAAGATTTTGATAAAGCCCTTTCAAAATACTGTTTGTTTGATTTATTTTTTGCCATAAAGCATAAAAGAAAAGAGATTCGAAGCCAAGCTTTCCAAGCTTTCCCAAGCTTGCCAAGCTTTCGCGCCTTTAACTCATTCTCATCCGGTCGAAAAGTACCAATTTTGAGCGGTGTTGTTTCAAACGCTTATATCTCTCAAATTATACATCGCACGGAAACAGAAATCGCATCGTTCGAAAGAGGAGGACTTCCGCTTTCCAACAATACCAATTTCAATTTGATCCGGAGCTTGGTTAACGATTTACTCGCATAAATTTGCATAAATTATGATATAAAAAAATGTTGCAATTATGCATAAATGTATTTACCCAGCTAACACATTAACGTTTTAACAACGTCGTAACAACGTTGGACTTACGTTGTCAAAACGTGATAAAACGTTGTCAAAACGTAAATTTGTAGACAGCAGAAAACGTTGTCACAACGTTGTGGTTAAGTTAAATGCAACATTTTCGCAACGTTGCTACAACGTTCTGACATGACGTTGTCACAATGTTGTGAAATGACGTTGGGAAAATGTTGTGAAAACATCGTGTTGTAACGTTGTCACGTCATTTTTACGTGACAGCAAAAAAATATTGTCGCGTTGTGTACGGCAAGATATTAATAGCATGATAACAATTGTCGGAAGGGTCTTTTCAATCCTTTAATTTGTTACTGATTTATTTATGCAACAAAAAGCTTTTCTGCAATTTACTATCGTATATGGCTGTCATATGTAGACCTAAGCTTGTTAGAGTAAATCATTCGACACATATACTGTATGTCGGTATGTATAATATGCTTTTTACTGATCTAATATATCTAGCTGTGACTCGAAATGGAAAGTTTATCCAAAAGATACAAGAAACATGGAGTGTACTGACTAAAACGACACATACAATGCATTTTAAATAAAATCCTTTAATTTATTCTGACATACAGTATGCTACATTTATACAAGTCTAAAAACAAAACATAATTCCTATTAAATATTATCTCTCTCTTTCTCTTGAGACTCGTCCACGACCTATATGAACAAAAACGTATTAAACAATATCTAGATGTATACGATTTAGCATATATTCGGGAGGTGGGTAGTGCCAAAACATCGCGTCTTTGCGATTATTCTTGCACCATTCACCTCCACTTCGGTGAATAATTGTTAAATATATACACGCATGCGTGCACACACGCACACGATATATCACAGAACGTATATCATGACTTAGTAATGTAGGTTACACTGTAAACAAAATGCTAAATTTACCCGATATCTTGAACCACCAGGCTTGTTTGGAGCATGCTTCAGGGTCTCTGAGATGTGCTCTTCAACACTGAGTTTGGTGGCTTTCTGGTGGCTCCTCATACAGGCCTCTGAAAAATATACCAATATTATTAGTAAGGCGATTGCACTAGCTATTAGTTAACTGGTTTTCTTCTTCACAATACAACATCTTCAGAGCATTTAAATGAATTTTAAATAATTTTAATTCATAAAAATAATTAAAAATAAAAGAGAAAAGTCATTGTTATACATTTAAACTTCATTCTATCTTTTATTGGTTGATATTCGCCAGTTATAATACAAATATTTATAAAGAACTGGGCAGAGGACTAGAAATATTATTATAATATTGGGCTGGTTAATCCATAATATCATGCTTTACATATACTCCAATCTTCGTTTAATGCTAACTATATATACCAAATGAATGATGAGTATTACTTACTTATAATTATATTGCACAACTTCAAACTTTTAAAAGCTTGTTTTCCTTTCCGGCCTTTAAAACTAAATAAGGACCACAGCTTGTTTGTCCCAAGCTTTGCCATAATTCGGCGAACAGTGTCCCCACAGGTGTGTCCACATTGTGCCGCGAGATAATTCACCTTTAAAGAAAAAGAGATAAGTTAATTTAATTTTTACAATAGAAACTAAACTACTGTTGAGATACATTAAGAATCCAATATTCCCTATCAGAGAAGTCTAAACAAAACTAACTGTACTACAGTACACAATGAATGCGTAATGTGTGCATTCAGAATAATTCAATAATTTGGTCTCGTCATCCTGAAAAAAAATATGAAAATCTTGAGTGCACAGCAGGAAAAAAGTAGTACCAAGTTACATAAGTGACATGTTTATATTAAAGTCGACAGTCACTAAACGAGTTACCAGAAGCTCTGTGGGCAATGATCTGTGTATACTGTGAACAAAACTAACAGTTAGACAAAAAGCTTTGCCATACATTGGCGCAACTTTATACAATAGTTTGCCACTTGAGATAAGGCAATCAACTTCTCTCAATAGCTTTAAAATAAGAGCTTATAGCCACTTTTTAGATAAAATTATAACGTAGTTCAAGTTCTTTGAATTTGTAATATTGTACTAGTTTAATATACAATATTAATTTGTAATTTTTAATATGTAGTTGATAGGATAGAAGGCCCAGTGTAAGATTAGCTCTGCTAAACTGGTTTGTGTTGCACCTTCTTTAAATAAAGTTTATTATTATTATAATTATTATTATTATTATGTATCAATATTATGTATCAATATAAAGCCATACTCAAATATATCAAATTTAGGTCAGGCGGTTCAGGGTAAAAACCGAAAACTGTCTGAAAAACTCGACGAAACCGATTTTTTAAACATATTTGCTACAGTTAGCTTCTTAACTTTTTAACTATAGTTTCGAATACAGTTGTATTATTTTTGTAGTACTCTCTAATTTTTTAAGCCATAAGCCACCGTTATACGCCCTATTATCTCGTGTTATTATGATTTGAAAGTTGAAAATTTTGTCGGAAAATATCAAACTAATATTTACATAGATCTAATATGAATACCTATTACCCTACCACGTGCACTAGTATTTATATATTAATTGTAATTAAGCTCTACATATTTTCGCAATGAGTCATGCGCGTCATCCTGTCTTTGTAGACGTCAACCTCATACCCTGGGTCTTACCTTCGCAGATGTCTGCTTTCTGAACAAATTATTCAAGCGTGTGATGCGCTTACTTGATATTTGCGGCAATGCTTAACAATTTTGCAAATTTTTGGCAATATTCTACTGCAATTTTGCTTCAATATTACTGAGTTTCAAACATTTTTCTGATTATTAACGGTTTTTCGTCTAAGTAAAAATTGGTTGAATTGGTTTTCAAGAAAATCTTTTTTTTCCTGTTTATCGATAAACCGCCCGGCATGATATTATCAATGTATGCATGGTAAGTATCAAATGCATACTTGGGCAACCGATACTAATTGGTTAATGACAAAATCAACTGATATTGGTGCTCACTGCTGTTGATAGCCTGACAAGGTGACTGGTCAGCATATTTCGCCGGTTCCCAGCTCACATATTGTTTTTATATTTTTTCGAGGTTGTATTCAAATTCATTGTTGGGCTCATACAGTATGAAATCTATAACTGGGCTGGGAATCACATGTTACAATAATGTGTGCTTTATATATATACGATACATGACACATGTATCATTGAGTATTGACAACACTGGAAGATAAAACCTGTATCTTCAACTAGAGGTTGTGTATAATAAATGTCCTGTCTATTATATTAGAATAAATGAAATATCTTCACACGTGAAGCCAAAAGTGTGAAATGTGATCATATCCTTTGCATGTATTAATTAATAAAGATATCATTTAATATATAGTTGACTTCACATGTTTCTAAATACTGTTGGGTTTTTCATCGAACAAATACTGTTAAACTGGCTTATTAACTAACACTAGCTAACACAACGAAACACAAAACATATTGTAGCCCGAATGTGAGACGCCAAAAGTGGCAAAAACATTCCGAAATGTAGATTGTAGAATCATACACATGCACTGCAGCGCGTTGCCTATGGTCGAAAAGCGTCCAGTCGCTATAAAATACATATTTATCCCACAGAGATGCAACCCCCAGAGGCTCTTATAAATGCCTGCTAATGAGGACATCCTCAATAAAACACTATGACAGATTCGTATAGAGACAATCATAAATACCCACGGGAGAGTCGGGAATACACTTGATGACAAAGATCAATAATAAACATAATTTAGCCGCAATTAACGAAAACATGACAATACAAAGACAATAATATGATAATAAAGTAATAGTTGACTTACTTTCAAGTGTGGATTGATAATTCCAACAACAGGATTAATACGGATTCAATATTATAGAACAGCTCTAGACCAGAATACCAGATCGGACAATCGGAGAGAAACAGAGAACAGGAAGCCCTTTCATGTTGTCACGTTGCGTCATACGCGCGATGAAAGGGGGGGGGAGATCGAAATTGCAGGGGCATGTGTGCAGTGAACTCAATATAATTAACTGGAACAATAACATGCGAAGGGAAATAATAAAATTGCCATCACAATAAAATAGCATGATTGTTTAATTTCACAACAGTTCAGTTTGAAATAGATAAACAAACTCGAAATAAAGATACTATTCAGTTAGAATTATCCGATAACTTATACTACCACATATTTTTATGACTCTTACAAACTCTGGCTTTTAATTAATTAACCTTTCACAATAGACACAATATAACAATAAAGCCAATCTATAGATCTTTTCGCTCCTCCCCACAAAATTATCAATGCGTTTTTAATACAATTCACGCTTAACGTGCATATGAAAATTAAGCCGTTTTATTAAAATATTTTCTCAATGGCATATTGTCAGAATCAGAACATTGAGTTGTCAGGTATTTAGCTAAAGGCCGGCACACACTAGAGCTATATATGTGCTTAGCAAAATGTCACACGTGCCCAATGGCGTAAGGAGATAGCTCTCGTGTGCGGGCGATTTAAGTGGCACGAATGACAAAAGTCGTTCGTAAATCGCCCGCACACGAGAGCTATCCCCTTACGCCATTGGGCACGTGTGACATTTTGCTAAGCACATATATAGCTCTAGTGTGCACCGGGCTTAAGAGTTCAATTATCAATTTGCCAAGCTTAAATTGCCGTGTTTTAGAAACTTCCGACGTTATAGAAATTGTATAACCACGCAATGTTGTTTGTCAGTGTTGTAAAGGATACACTGCAAATTGTTGACACAAAAACAACGTTAAATAATTGTGTAGTTATTTGAAAATGACGTAGCAAAACACAGAATGTTGCTTCGCCGTTAAAAAATGACGTGGAATACCAACATTCCCACAACGTCTTGGCAACGTTGTGTAATGGTGAAAAAATGACGTTGTATACGAACGTTCTCACTACGTTGTTACAACGTTGTGTTCAGGCGTTAAAAATGACGTTGTATACAAACGTCTACAAAACGTTCTCACAACGTTTGCAAATAATACTCTGCGATTTGAATGTAGTATAGACGTTGTCACAAGGTTAGGTCCGACCTGACCAAAATACAACCTTTAAATAACGTTGCGACAACGTTATGTGTTAGCTGGGTAGTGGTTCATATTTCAAATATGTCAAAAAATTTTATGAGTATGACTGAAAGACACGGTTATGATCTACAAGTACCCGAAGTTTCATGCATGTAGCATAAATAGAAATATTTTTATTGAATTTTTATATAAACTAGGTAGTGGAGTAAAATTTACATTTTGTGCTCACATGAAACAAATACCTTTATCAAAGGTCCTTTTTTATTGCTGCAACATGTTATCAATACAAATTTCCAATATTTCTTACTCTCCAAAGATAGTATGGCACCAAAATAAGTCTGTGATACCCACAAAAGAACACTCAAATCATGATTAGCAAAATGTCTTTATTTCTACAATTACTACATACATTCTTAGATAATCATTACACCATTGACTTTAGTTATTAGTGGCATAACCAGCCTCAAAATTGGGTCATGCTATTCAAATTTGAAATAATCACTACTCATTTGTTTAGAAATTGATTGTTTTCACAATCTAGAACATGAAAATATTTGCAAATAGCATGACCAAGTGTTGTTGGGCTGGCATCATCATAATTAGTAGTTATAAAAAAGTAATGTTTTCCAAGGCAGTAATGTTTGCTAAAGCAGTAATGTTTGCCAAAGCACATAATTGGATTATGTGGTGAAAATATTTCCTTTATATTGTACTACAAAAGACCTAAGACTGTAACCAAACTGATATCAGATCACCACGTCATACCCAAATCTGTTGCGATGAATATCTGGACTTCTTCCTGTATAAATTTCAAAGTCGCAATATAACCATTAGGATTGTCTGCAGCAACCCACAGATTTATTCCCCACATAGTAGGTCATCTAGCTTTCATGAACTGCCTAACCCCCAACCTATTTCTTGATTTGACAGTGTGTTTGTCTGCAACAACAATATTCTGTGACGGCTGGTACAGTTGTTGATGCAGTTTATTGCTGTAGTCTTTAGTACAAGATCTACCATATTCACAAACGCCATAAGCGCTTTGTACCTAACCCGAGAAATTATGTCTATTGCCCACAGACCATGATATAAGGTTTTTACACTCCAATAATTTTCAATCTCACTGTCGACCTTTAGCAAACCTGCATATTATACTAAAAGGCAATCAACCTCTCAAGGTTGGTGGACTGCAAGACCCTTTTTTATTAGTATATGGGGATAACTTTTGAGTTATTTGTATGTGGGCATATGTACTGGTATGGCCAGGAAACTACCTCCTGAAGCATTCCCTTAGTAAAAAAGAGTCGAATGAACTCAAGCTCACAGTTCATTGAGCCGAATGAACTCAAGCTCACAGTTGATCGAAATGGATCCTGGACATGTCAGTGAGGAGCAAAATCTGGGAGAACATTCCTGGTGTCAGGATCATCATATCCGTCATGTACTATGGGGCCTAGTGGGGATGCTAGACAGGGAGCTTTCGAAACCTTAGGTCCTAATGGCTGGGCTTCCCTCTACCTCTACTCATCCCCCTACCTTCCCTCTGGGTTGGTGAGTGGGGTTCTCATGACTCATCAGAACTCTACTTCCCTGAGGCTATGAAACAGGAACAGGATCAATATATTCATCAGTGCGAATAAAAACTTTTATAGACATGGTGCCATATAAAATTATAAAAAGAGCCAACTAGTAAGATATAAGTATGAATACTTGGCTATTATGTATGTAACAAACAACCAAACATGTGCTCAAGGCTCATTTTACCTCGCCTAGGAATCAGAGATTTTTATGCCTAAAACACCATAAATTTTCGTCAACAATATAAATAAATACCATTTATATTTGTCAATTTCAGTATGAAACGATTATTTCAACACAAAAAAGCGATATGAGGACATACTTGGTCGTACTAGTGAAGCTATACTAAATACAAATAAATTTACAATGCCATGGCAACGGCAAAACATTGAAATTGTCTAGAAATGATACAAATACTTGCCTTGAAACTCCAGACACGACTCCCAATGCCAGGTTGAGATACTTGTCTTCATACGAAGACATTCCATCATTACTAGCACTATCAGTTTGCAAAATAAAGCCAAAAACGTCTTCAGAATGCGATTCAAACAAAACTACAACACAATACATTTCAACGCTCGTGCGTTCCCGTGCGCGATAATCAGGAAAATTGCTCTAAAAGATTTGTTTTTCTGCCTAAGCCAATCAAAATCCGTATCTAGGGTAAACAAACACTCCGGAAGTGATTCCTGCAGTCTTTTACCAGGAAACTGTAATAGGCCGTGGGCTGTAATGTGAAAAATGGCTTTAAAAAACAGTTTCGTGACCCCCATCTAGGAAATACCTCTTCTATCTTTTTATATGTAGATATACATGTAATTGATTACCAAAAAAAGTTCCCAAGAGAAATACCTGCCCATTCTCGAGAAATCTTTATCCAAAGTCTTCGAAATCGAAGCTTAATATTTTGGCCGCCATCTTGAATAATGGAATTCTGAGTGATGGTATTTAGCGAAATTTACTCTCTCCAGTCTTTTTCCACACGGTTCCGCCCGATATAAGGGAAAATTCGGGCTGGATGCAGGCTAGCTGCTTTTCCCGCGAAAATTTATAATTTAAAAAACACAAAAAAATGTCGGCACTGAACAAGAAAAACAACAATGAATGTTTGATTCATTTTGCCAGAACAAAGGATAGTTTGTGTGCATTTTCTAAAAAAAGGTTTGAAACCTTTCTGTGTCGTCGTGAGGAATGGCTTCAGTTTGAAGAAGCTGCTTCGGTAATAGCGAGAAATTCGCTTCAAGTCTGCCGTCAAGACGAAAGCTCTGAAAATTGTGAGCAATATTTTTTTCATCAAAAATGTTATAATTCATTCACGGACATTTCGAAAATTAAAAGAGCTCGACAACAACAAAAGGTAGTCAATTATGATGCGGAGAAAGAAAAATCCAGCGAAGAAGTCGAGGAACCTCAATCGCCAAAACCAAAACGACGGAGTCGAGTGTCAGGACAACAAGGTTCAAACAGAAATGTACTTCCAGATGTCTGCATTATTTGTAAAAGGAAAACATCTTATATCAGGGACAAGGTAAGTTTCTCGCCACTTTTTACTGGTTTTTTTTTCAGTTTATAGTACTAGGCCTATCTAGCTAGGCTTTCTAGCGTGACTGTCCATCATAAATATTTGTTTTGCGCAAATGTTATTAGAAATCCAGGAAAACTACCCGAGACAAAATGCACCAAGCTGAAACAATCGACTGTGGCTGTCTTCGGGAAGCTGCTGAAAGGAAGAAAGACGAAGCAATTTTGATTCACATTCGTGGGAAAGATTGTGTGGCAATAGAAGTTAAATATCATAATTGGTAATTTTAAAATATGAAGTACAAGGCTAATTAACACTTGTGTAGTGACCTGTGGTGATAAAACTGCGTATTAAAATTAATTTAAAGTAACAGCAGGTCGATG
>CACRXK020017080.1:0-10884 GCA_902702795.2 Paramuricea clavata
TTTTATCGTTTGACATAGTTGAATTTTATCCTTCCATCACAGAAGACCTCCTTGACCGCGCCATCGTTTGGGCTACAACTTTAACAACAATCCCGGAAGAAGATATTTCCATAATCAAACATGCGCGAAAATCACTCTTGTTTAACAGCGATACAGCTTGGACAAAACGAAGTAGCGATTCATTATTTGATGTAACGATGGGCAGCTTTGATGGAGCGGAGATCTGCGAATTGGTTGGTTTGTTCGCTCTGAGTAAGCTCGCGGAGAAGTTTGGTAAAGAAAATGTTGGGCTATACCGGGACGATGGCCTTGCATTAATTGAAGGCGTTAACGGAAGAAAGGCGGACAAAGCAAGGAAGATGTTACATGACATATTCGGTCAAATTGGTTTCAAGATAACTGCTCAGGTTAACAATCAAGTCGTCAACTTTCTGGATATTACGCTAAATTTGGAAAATGAAAAATTTGCACCGTACAGAAAGCCAAACAACCAACCACTTTACGTTGACAGCCGATCTAACCATCCACCATCCATTCTAAAGCAAATTCCTGTCTCAATTAACAAGCGAATCTCTTCCCTTTCATCTGACCAACAATCCTTCGATGAATGCAAACCTTTCTACGAAAGCGCACTTAAACACAGCAATTACAATGTTTCTTTGGAATATTCACCCAACAGACCTTCTTCTCCACCATCTACGAAACGAAGGCGCCAAAGAAACATTATCTGGTTCAACCCCCCGTTCAGCAAATCCGTTAAAACCAACATCGCGCGGAATTTCCTACAGCTTCTCGATAAACACTTCCCACCTACAAGTCCTTTGCACAAAATATTCAACCGTAACACAGTCAAAGTGAGCTATAGCTGCATGCCTAATGTAAAGAGTGCTATATCTCGCCACAACAATTGCATCCTGTCAAAACCCACAACCACCCCACCAACATCAGATAATTGCAACTGTAATAACCCGAGTGAATGCCCTATTAAGAAGAACTGTAAATCTAAAAACATTATCTACAAGGCCCAAGTTACATCACCCGACGACGGTGTCATGAAAGAGTATATAGGAATGACGGCGACTACTTTCAAAGAACGATATGGAAATCATAAGAAATCCTTCAAACTCCAAAGATATAAAAACGATACAGAGCTGTCAAAGTACATCTGGGGGCTAAAGAGTAATAATAAAGATTACACCCTAAAATGGTCAATTCTGAAGCGGGCAGGCGCATACTCATCTGGTGCAAAGCATTGCAATCTCTGCATAGAAGAAAAACTCTGCATAATGGATGCAAACAAGCATTTAACACTGAACAAAAGACCCGAGATATTCGCAAAATGCCGACATCGCGAGAAATTTTGGGCGGGAAATTTTGAACGCGCGTGCGAATGACGGTGCATGCACGTCAGCAAACTATAGATCACGCCATTATAACGAACTGAATTTAATCGCCTGAAGATTGCCACAAATAGTGGCATGAAACTTAAAGTAGCGAGAAATTGAAACATTTTAAGATAACAAATATATATATATATATATATATATATATATATATATATATATATATATATATATATATATATATATATATTATATATAATATGTCTGGCAGTTAAAGTGCAAAGGAATTGAATTTCATATTCAATGGCAAACCTTGAAACGGGCCAAACCCTACACACAGCAAAAAATCATTTTCTTATTTTAAGAAAAAAAAACTTGTTTTAAGAAAATTTTCTTGAAATAAGAAAATATTTTCTTAAGAAATTTTTTCTTATTAAGAAAATTTTCTTGAGAGAAAATTCTTAAATTGAGAAAATATTTTTTTATTTTAAGAAAATATTTTCTCAAATCAAGAATTTTTTTTTCTTAATAAGAAAACTTTCTTGTTATTCTCCCAAGAAAAAAGTTTTCTTGAAATAAGAAAATTTTCTTAAAATAAGAAAATAATTTCTTATTTTAAGAAAATAATTTCTCAAATCAAGAAATTTTTCTTAAAAAGAATTTTCTTATTAAGAATGTGTTGTTTGGGTGTTTATATGTACAGGTCCTCAGGTGAATATTGTTTTTGATGTTACTCTGAGTGTATATGCAGTTAGCAGAGCATTGGACTAGTATCCCAAAGGTTGCGGGTTCGATTCCCACGATGGTCAGGCTAACTTTTCAGCCTGCCCGGTGTGGATATACACTCAGAGTAACATACAAAACATCAAATTATAGTCAATTTATACAAGTTATTTTTTCAGCCACTGTTGGCTACCCCCTCCCCAATATTAGCTATAACTCCTCCCCCAAACAAAATGACCACCCCTCCAAAAAATATTTCAACACCCCCCACCCCCCACCCCCAACATTTGGCATAATAAAAAATAATTAAATAGTCCACTCCAACATGCAGAGTGTTGATGATATAAAATAAACGTAGGAGTACACTCAAATAGAAAAAGACAGTGCATTCACTGGTTTATTGGAGCAATTGTAAAGTTTTGAAACTCTATTATCTCCCCTGAATAGAGTTTGCAGTGCCTTCTCATGCAAATACAGTACTTAGCTTGCTTGGAAGGAACATTTGGATTTCTTACAAACATTATTTTTAGTTTTTAATTCTTTTAAAAAATAGCCTTGCCTAGATTTAATCTTTATGCCCCAATTATTATTTACATTGGAGTTGCTTCATAAAATATATTCGGATTCAAACGACACAATGTCAATGACTTTATAAAACTGGTAAAAGCATATTGTGTATTGGCCTATTAGGTTTACACTTTTACAGGTTCATTTAACTTTAACTCTCCGAAGTCTCATCAGACAATCGGACATGCCAAATCCATTAATATGACCATTTCAAAAAACTTTTTTCAAAGCTAGGAATCATGATTTTTTTAAATTTTTCCAGGGATACTTTGTTTTCTGCTCTCTAGACACCTCCTCACATCTCTAGTGCTCCACCTCTAGAATATAGACCTTACTGGGGTATGGTGACACTTTGTGTTGCTTCAGTCACCTGCTCACGGCTCACCCACCCCCCCTAAAATTTCTGGCACCGCCCCAGTAAAAAATATGAAAATCTGTCTATGTTAAAAAGATAGACCAGTATTAATTTTATGACTTATTATTTATAATATAATTCATTTATAATATAATTCATTAATATAATTAATTTAATATTATTTATAATATAATTATATCATTCTTATCTAATTCAAAGGGTTTATTGTTTAATGTTATAATCGGCCAAACACGTGTTCATATTGGTAGAAGAACATTCAAATGGAGTATTAATTTAAACTACATATGTTTTATATAAATTTTATTAAGCAGAGACATGGCTGTAGGCAGATACAGATGTCCTGGATTCAGTTATCATTTTCTTGTGGCAAGTGCCCAGTAGACTATTAACCCTTAGTCATGCACCAAAGCTGCAATATTAAGAAATGTAATAATTTGTCCAATACCATGTCACACAGTTACTGACAGTATAGTTTACTTCCGGTTGCTGTCCATGGTTCTTTCAACCAGCTGTATTTATGGAAGCTGGGCTGGGCCGCTTAGCGGGACAGCCCGGTAAGCAAGATCTTACTGAATTAGGTATATTTATCTAGAAAAATTACCATGTGTTTATATGGATTCACAAGCAGGATGGCTCTGATGCCACAATGTTGCTTATCGGAATGAAAATTTCTCCACATATATACACTCACAAGCAGGCTGGGCCAGGATTAATGTTCAAAGATGCCGAGCTGCAAGCTATTTTTAACAACTGTCAAAACAATGTCCACATAATAAAATTGTCCCGGCGAGCAGGATGGCATTTTCTCATATAAACACAATCTTGAACTGTATTAGTGATGCACCGATATATGGAAATTCACCGATATTCTGATAACTGATAATAAAAGACCAATACTTTGCCGATACCGACATTCTATGTCATTTCACAAAATTCAAAGATGACTGATACACCAATATGGATATCGGTACATCAGTAGGCGAGTTACCCGGCAAGGTGAGTTATTCACTCAGGCAGGACAAAAAAGCAGTCTATTTATATGAAATCAAGTTACCCCATGATTGCTGCACAATGACAAAATACAAACACAATTTGGATCATTCAAAAGGTTTAATTTAAAAAACATGATTACAAAATATGCAAGAATAAGCTGCTAGAAATAGAGGAAAGCTATAAACATACCTAATGATTTGAATGTATTTTTGGGCTCTTATTTTAAATGAAAGGCATGTACATTCTATCTAGGGTTACAGAGTTTCCCGGGTGAAGTATAGTAAGTCGGGAAAACTAAACATTCTGTACAGTAGCCAAATTATCCGGCAAGGCAAATAGGAAAATCCTCAGGCATTAGACAGAGTAAACAATAAAGTAGGATGCAATTCAGTTATTCAGCTATCTGTACACTGAAAATATCAGATTAAATGCTGTCATTCTCCTGTAATAAGTGTAATTCCAATCCTTATTCAGGTATTAAAATGCTAACAGATCTTCAAAAACATCTGTATGTATATCTTATTCCATATCACTATATAGCCTTGAGTCTTGACAAAGGTCTAGCAAAGTTTCAATGTCAAAGGCAATTTAAGATTGTCAAATTTAACGTTAATTTTCCCGACAACCGGTTTCGCATTACATTTCGATTCAATTTTTCTAATATAAATATCTCGGCGAGTATTTACCCCCCTTTTAAATAAATGCCACCATTGAAATCCTCATAAAATAACCTTTCGAACGGGGGGTCAAGTGCCGTCAAAACATTACACAAAGCGAAACAATCATATATTTACTCACCGCTTGGCCAAAGATTCTAAATTTCATATCCACAAGATCTTGAATACCCTTTGAACTTTTCGTCATTTGCTAAACGGCTATACGTGTAAAATACTCTCTGTATTCAAGCGCTTTCGTGTAGAAA
Source organism: Paramuricea clavata (assembly GCA_902702795.2). Taxonomy (NCBI): domain Eukaryota; kingdom Metazoa; phylum Cnidaria; class Anthozoa; order Malacalcyonacea; family Plexauridae; genus Paramuricea; species Paramuricea clavata. Next base: position 4,925 of record CACRXK020017080.1, read on the forward strand.
GTTTCGTATGTATACGACGACTAGAAATATTTATTTTGAATTTTTCAAGATATCGGGTTTTACTCGCACTTGCGTACATTGCGCAATAATTGGCCAATAAGAAGCTCCTTTGGCCGGGATGACGTCAAACTCACGCGTGTAGGTGCAATTTGACCTTGCGAATCCATTTCTGGCCTTTCCAGGGTCATACGATACAAACGCCGCATTGTTTTGACGGTTTTCGGTCGTATTTCCGGTTGGGATTAATTCACTTCGAGCTCACAGTCGGACAAGAAATGGAAATATATTGATAAAAGATACAGATTTGTAGATTTAGGATTGCAAATAACACTCCAAAAACACTATTTAATGGGGATTCGAACAAGACTATTACAAAGACGATATGTTCGATGGGGCCGAAGTTATTTTCGGCGAAAGGTATGGCTAGTCTATAATAATCTGTATTTTTGTTCGGACAATTGCGTAATTTGATACAATATGATCGTTTTGACTTTCAAAGGCCCATAAATCGTTACAATACTAATAATGACTATAACTATCGTTTGGAACTAGTTGATATTTTATTTCTGAATCGAATGGTGGTATTTCTGTCTTCATAGCATGCACTGAACCGAAAGTATGAAATTTCGAGCCGTCGATCGCTCGCGATCGACGCGAACTGGGCCCTGTTGAGAAAGAGTTAATATTAGTGCGTAAATTAGTATGGAATTCACAACAATAGATTTGAATTTATATTTTAATCTTCCGTTCCTTGCCTGAAAGCAACATTTGCATGTTTTATATGCAAAACGAACGCGGCAAATTCAAACATTCAATGGAATATTTTCACACTTCGCTCAAGTAAACAGTCATAATCACTACATTATTTCGCAATGAATATGTTTAAATAACAAGTCAAATATACAATTATTCTTACCTGTGGTATCTGAACAACATTTTAAGGACTTTCTGATGCTTTTCCCATCGTTATTTGCCATTTAAATTGCCTTGAAGGCGCTGTGAATGCCATAATTATTATACAATTTTTCACAAAAATGTAAAACGACGCTATTCCGCGATGCTCCGCGTTCTAAAAGGTAAACTAGGTACCAGGCGTTTAGTGAATACGCGAACTATGGCGAACTATTCCTGCTTGGATCATCTATGCTTGGATAAAGCTGGGATAAAAATTCCGGAGGGCAAAAATTCTCTTCAGCGATTCAATAAAACTGAAACCAGCTCAAATTTTGGAAACGAAATAAAAACAAAGTGACTATATTTCCGGCAGCCGGTCTAACTCTCAAAAGGTTAGGGGTTAGGGTTATAGAAGGGTTTGGGATTGGGGATCGGTTTATCTATCTTATACCGAAGATTCAACTTTAACTATATACAGTAGTCAATGTACTGCCGGCCATTTAGTGTTTGATCAACCGTGAGCTGCCGGTCATATAGTCTCTTCAATTCGAAATAAAAACTACAAATTTACCTGACGCAATAAGATATAGCTACGTTATTCTAAGTCTTGTTAAGATATCAGTTGTACTATAACACTAGCATTTTACATTTTCTTGCTTCGAAAATTTAAGTAATAATGTCTTACTATTTTATAATTTTGTATTTTAAGAATTTCATTTCTTGTCTTAGGAACATATTCTTAAAGTAAGAAAATCGTATTTTCTTAAGAAAATGCTGTCGCGATAACTAAGAAATTATAAGAAAAATTTTCTTATTTTAAGAAAATGTTTTCTTATTAAGAAATTTTTTTCTTATTTTAAGAAAAAGATATATTGGGATTCAAAAATTTCTTATTTCAAGAAAATTTTTTCTTACTAAGAAAATTATTTTCTTATTTTAAGATTTTTTTTCTTAAATTAAGAAATTTTTTTCTTAATAAGAAAATGATTTTTTGCTGTGTGACAAGTGCAACATGCCACTCCCCCCCCCCTCCCATATGGCACCATCTTGACCCTTTTACGAGTTACATGAACAATCGCAATTGCTCAACCTTTATTGAATCTTTTTTAACCAGGATCCTACTAAAAATGTCCATGTAATGATTATATATATATATATATATATATATATATATATATATATATATATATATATATATATATATATATATATATATATATATATATATATATATATATATATATATATATATATATATATATATATATATATATATATATATATATCTGTATATAACTACAGACGGTACCGTTTCGGCCTTATGGGCCTCAGAGCAGGATGAAAGTAACTGCTATTTACAGTTACCTTTGATGCCTCACGAATGTGGGACATCAAAACCATATATATATATATATATATATATATATATATATATATATATATATATATATATATGCATGCATGGTTTTCATTCAACCTAATATATATATATATATATATATATATATATATATATATATATATATATATATATATATATATATATATATATATATATATATATATATATATATATATATATATATATATATATATATATATATATAACAAAACAAGTACTATTCAGTCCGATTGCCACATTGTACTACAATGTAACTAATTTGTTGTATTTAAATCATAGATCAATATGCATGCAGGATCAGTTTCAGGATTTTTAAAAATCTATAAAAAGGCTCCCATTGTCACTTTAATTTAAGGTGGCTCGATATAGTTATCACAAAAACCGTGCTCAAGAATCGCAAACTCAATATTTCGCCGAATCCCTCTCGCTTCGGGTCTACGGAGCTGAACGGACGTGTCTTGGAAGCTCTGCGATATTTTTGAAGATATACTAAGCTAAAACCGATCAATATGTCTCAAGGTGACATAACTAAAATAAATCCACTAAGTTTCACAAATAGAAAACTTAAATGGCTTGGTGATTTTGATTTATTTGAGAAATTTGTTAATGACATATTAAACATCAAAGGCGAGTGGAAGGTTCCGCGTGGCGGTTGTAAACAGCTGAAGACGAAAGATATCACTGTACGCTGGTACGAAAACCGAAGTGTGTTGTTGGATGGTCCCATGAAAGATGAATACTCCGATATTTTGCAAAGAATAGCCACTATTTCACCGAATAACATAAGCAATTTGGGAGTTGACGACTTTGCTGATGCCTCACCCACGCATATGCCTTCCCTGCCGAATATTAATAGCTTTATGGTAAATACGAACATGTCGAATGCTGAACTGTTCGATTTTGATGCTTCTCAAAATGACTCTGCACACTTTTCAACTAATAATGGCGCTACAAATGGATCTGAGCAAACCCTTAAAGAAATTTCGATATGTGTGGAGGGAAACGCACTGGATGATGTTATGAATCGCTTGAATGCATTGTCTAACGAATTTGAAATATATAAATCCGAAACGACCATAGTATTGAACGAGCTTGTAGATGGGTATGAAATTCGTAATAGCCAAGTGAGAGATAATCAACTTGCCCAAGAAAACGACTTATTAAAAAAGCAAATATGGCACTTAAATCTGACGTACATAAACTTGAATGTCTATTGTCCGAAACCAGTTCTAAATTAGTAGCTGCGGAAAGCGAAAAAGCTAGTCTCGTGACGGTTATTCGGTTAATGAATGAGGATTGTGCTAATGCTGTTAAAGATGTAGGGGACAACGTTCGCAGTCAAACGACTCAACCAAGAAATCCATGGTGTACGGTTCATACAAGAAGTGAGAATCAAAAAGGTAACGAGGTTACAAGGCTGCACAACCAGTTCTCGTCTTTAGAGGACGAGGCAAATGAACTAAACAATAACAGTGACTTTGATGCTTCCGTAATTAATATTGATTCTGATATACAACAACCAACTCCTAGTCAAAATATGTCTGAGAGTACAAGTAAATCTACAGAGCCCAAGGATGACAGAACGCAAGGTACAAGTGGTAACAGTGATCGAGTACCAAAGAAAGGTATTGCACTTATTGGGGATTCAATAATCAAAAATGTTAGTCCGGTAAAACTCTCAAAAAGGAAAGTTTATAAATTCACATATCCAGGTGAAACAACTATAGAAATAACTAATGAGCTTGCCAAAATTAATATTAAACCGGACCCGTCTCATGTTGTTATTCACGCAGGGACAAATGATGTCCCTGTTGAATCTATAGACGAATGTGTTGGTAACATGGAAAAACTTATTACAACAGCTAAACAGAAATTCCCTAATTCTAAAATTGGAATTTCTGGACTTACATTGAGACAGGATAGTGATTTAATATAAAAAATAGAAGAAATTAATGAGAAAGTTCAGAGTTTGTCATCTAAGCATGATGTGACATTTATAAGTAATATGTCAATAGATGAGACATGTTTGAACTCTAGTGGCCTGCATCTAAATGCAAAGGGGACTGCCATACTAGCTACACATTTTATTAAGTTCCTTAGGGATGGGCAATCCTTAAGTTCACTGCGCCCACAAAAACATTCCCGTCAGGATTTTCCAAAGAACACAATAAACCATCTGGCAGAACTACTAAATGCGATAATGAACGTGAACAAGTAAATTGTCAAGATGTGCCAAGCAATTCTTTATTAGGCATAGATAGTGAAATTAACATAATCGCCAAAAGTAAAGGTTTGAAGATAGCCAACTTAAATGTAAATAGCTTATGAAACATCTGGATGAAATTCGCTTAATCCTTAACAATAACGCCCTTGACATTCTTGCAATTAATGAGTCCAAAATTGATAATCAGATTTCAAATAATGAGATACATATTGATGGTTTTAATATAATTCGTAAAGATCGAAATAGGTTTGGTGGTGGTGTGGTTCTATATGTTCGCCAAAACATATCATTCTCAGATAGAATAGATCTAATCACTGATGAACTTGAGATGGTCTGCATTGAATTAAGTTTACCCTACAATAAATCACTGCTAATAAGCACGTGGTATAGACCACCAAATTCTCTTATGAATATATTTGATTACTGGGCAAGCTTTTTAGCAAAATGTGATAATGAAGATAAGGAGCTAATCCTCATAGGAGATCTAAATTGTGATGTCAGTAAAACTATACCTGACCCTCACACAGGTAAGTTGCAATTTTTATGTTCTCTGTATCAGATAGACCAACTTATTAAAGAATCTACAAGGCTAACTCCTAAATCAGCTACACTAATTGATTTAATATTAACAAATAGACCAGAAAATATTTCCAGATCAGGTGTCATTCACCTGGGAATTTTAGATCACAGCCTTGTCTACGCTGTGAGAAAATTTACACTACCGAATGGAAGGCAAAAAATTCGTCAGGTTCGTAACTTTAAAAACTTTGTCGAAAATGATTTCATTCGGGATGTGTCTCAATTGCCTTGGGAGATGGTCTATCAGTTTGGAGATCCCAATTTATGTTGGCAAGTCTTGAAATCACTATTATTAGATGCACTTAATAGACATGCCCCTCTGCGCCACAAGCGAATAAGGAATAACCCTGTCCCATGGATTAATCCTCAAATTAAAGAACTTATGAGAAAAAGGGACTATCACAAAAAAAGGCCATAAAATATGATTCGGAGTCACAGTGGGAATTGTATAAAACACTACGTAATGAAGTAAATATAAACATGCGGAAAGCAAAATCTAAGTACTTTTGTGATAAAATCCAGGCAAGCTCTCAAATGGGGGACAGTAAAAGTGGATGGGCTTGGATAAATTCGCTCTTAGGAAGAAAGCATAAGAATGCAAATATTAATGAACTGAAAGTAAATGATGATATTATTTCTGATGATAAATCTATTACTGAAACATTAAATGAATATTTTATAAATATTGGAATGAAGATGGCTGCTGAATCAGCATGTCAAAGCACTGATGCTTTAAATGATCAAGTAATTTATGAAAGTACTGTGCTTCTTTCTAAAGAAAATTTTCACTTCGCAGATATTACTATAGATAGTGTTTCCAAACGCCTACAAAAACTAAATGTCTCAAAAGCGACAGGTATG
>CACRXK020017081.1:0-10884 GCA_902702795.2 Paramuricea clavata
GCCTTTTCGAAGTCAAGGAAACAAAGTCTAAGATGTTTTTCAGGACACTCTAAGTTGCACAACCAAGTGTGGATCATGTCTAAAAGACAATAAGTTGTGGATGTTCCTTTCAAGCATCCAAACTGCTTGGGGTCGATCTTGTCTTTCATATCGGTTATCATCCACCCGACCACGAAATCTTAAAGAACCTTAGCCAGGCAGGGTGTCAGTGAGATGGGTCTGGTGTCACCTTCACAGGTAGGAGGTTGTGATTTTGGAACTGGTATGATGTCCGAGTCTTTCCATATTGCAGGCACGATTCCAGATGAAAGTGATTTGTTGAAAATAGTTGCAACAGTTTCGGCTAATTCATGGGCAAACTCTTTCAGGATACGACAGGGGACGTTACCTGGGCCGTGAGCTTTAAAAGGTTTAATTTCTAAGAGCTTTTTAGATACTTCATGTGGTTGAACTGTTGGAGCAGGTTCTTTGGCCGGAAGAAATGCCGGGAGGTGTCGCTAAATGAAGTGGTGGAATGTCACTATTCACCGATGCATAGAACACATTTAAAGCTCTAACTAATTCTGATTGATCCAGAGTTCTTCCATCATGTTCAAGCGAGAAGGAGTTCTTTCCAGATTTTCCTGCCATTTTATTTACGATTTTCCACCACATACGGCAGTCATCCTTCTTTAAATGTTGTACCTTTGTTTTGTAGTACGATATTTTCCACGCATTGATTTCATGTTGGACCTTATATTTCAATGATTTCCACAAGATTGTATTATGACCATGAAACACCTTTTGTCGATATTTGATAAGCTGTTTTATTGCAGGTTTTTATCCATGGTTTATCGGTGTGATGACGTGTTGACGTCTGTTGTGGGAAGATTCGGTCAATACTTTCTGTTAACTGGTTTTTAAACGAGATTGCCAAGCTATCAACAGTAGGGTTGGGTTCAAGGTCACAAAACCAAGGTCACAAAAAAAGTTGCTTGTGATGTTACTCTGAGTGTATATCCACACAGGGCAGGCTTCAAAATGGGAATGGCCTGGTCACAATGGGAATCGAACCTACGGCCTTCGGAATACTAGCCCAATGCTCTGCCAACTGAGCTACGCGGTCAGGTCGGTTCGAGTATGTAATATTTTGGAGCTGAGCCTAGTTCCTTCGATATCAGTGTAATCTAATAATCATGATATTTGCTGTGTTGGTGTATTGATGCTTGTGATGTTACTCACCTGAGTACATTACACTGACACAGCAAATATTGTGATTTTTAGATTACACTGATATCGAAGGAACTAGATTACCGCGTAGCTCAGTTGGCAGACCATGGGCTAGTATTCCAAAGGTCGCAGGTTCGATTCCCACCGTGGCCAGGCATATTTTTCAAGCCTGCCCAGTGTGGATATACAGTTAGAGTAACATCACAAGCATCACATCATTTATTAGTGTTTTTGTAACAAAATAAAAACTCTTGTGCTTGCCTCTTGCCGGCCTTGATTTCAAAAGACCAAAATTTCAAACTCATCTGTAGATATTGTCAAATCACTACGGTCATGAAGCTCACAGTCATTTCTAATATAGAAATCCACACCTCCAGCTTCTGTATTAGTATGGTTGAGAAATGAAATGATATCCGGTAATGCTGATATTGGACACTAGAGACTTTCCTACCCTTATTTTTGTCTCAGTTAGACCAATAATGTTAAAATGATAATTAAGATCTGATAACATAGTTGTCAGATGATCACGATTTGCTGATAGGCTTCTTATATTGCTATGTAGAGCAGAGAATGAATCTGATTCAGAAATAATCTGCTCAATGTTTTGATTGTCATTAAAGCTATTAGTCGTAAAACAATTAAAATCGACATTACTTATGAAGTTCCTATCAACATCAGATTCCCTCGGTGTTGTACATTTGATTTTTGTGGAGGTAGCCAATCTTTAAATGGAGCTAGACTATGCCACAATCTTGTACCCAGAGCCTGTCTTATGCACATTCACAGAGCATAACAAGGGTCACAGGGTATGAGAATGGGTTGTGCCACATTTGCCGCAACTGCAGATCAAAATTTAGTCTCTGAACAAGAACGACATGCCAAGTGTGCCAATGTCATGTTTATGTATGTACTCTGGGTATTTTTAGTCTTAACAAGTGCATGTGTTATTTATTTAATACAGAATATAGAGGTGCACAATGGCATCAGCAGATGGTCCAGCTTTCCAAAAGCTGCGATCAATTGTCCATCATGGTTGGCCGAAAAACCGATCCAATCTGGACCGGTGTCTTTATCCATTCTACGACATGCGTGATGAACTGACCATCCTGGAGGAACTGATATTCAAGGGACAACAATTGTTTGTGCCAGCTTCTCTTCGAAAAGAGCTTATTGTAGTGATACACGCATCACATATTGGTATTGATGCATGCATCCGTCGAGTATGGGACAAGGCTGTACTGGTCCAGAATGACAACAGAGTTGAAGGAGTACATCTCGAAGTGTGATGTTTGTTTGGCACACCACAAGCTCGCCAAGCAAGGAACCACTACTCCAACATGAAGTCCTAGCCAGGCTGTGGTCGAAAGTTGGAGCCAACCTGTGTGAACTGAACGAAAACACATGTGAGTCATGGTTGACTACTACAGCAACTTTATCGAGGTAGCTCGCATAACTTCGACCATCTCAAGAAGCATCATCAAGGAGCTGAAAGCAATGTTTGCCAGATACAGAGTGCCTGACGTCCTAGTGATGGACAATGGGCCCCAATTCATGTCCGCTGAATTTGCGGTGTTTGCAAAAGCTTTGGGATTTGATCACATTACATTGTCCCTGCACCACCCCCAGTTGAACGGGAAGGCCAAGAATGCAGTGAAGACTGTGAAACAGCTGTTTGAGAAATGCAAGGAGTCTGGCCAATCGGAATTTCTGGCTCTACTCGATTGGCGAAACACACCTACGGAAAGAGTTGGCACCAGCCCTGACCAGCAGGTTATGAGACAGTGTTGCAAAACACTGGTACCTATCGCAGGTACCCTTCTGAAACCTCAGAGCAATCCTGAAGAAGATGCTCAGGCGATAATTGGAATGAAGAAAAGACAATAATACTATTATGATAGGAATACGAAAGAGAGAAATCCAATTGCCACAGGCGAAATTGTACACATGAAGCTGCCTGGTCAAGAACGATGGAGTGCTGGCACATGTACTCAGCAAGTGGATTCCAGGAGTTATATAGTCAAGGTTGGTGACAACAAGTACAGGCGCAACCACAAACAGATTGCACAAAGCCAGGAGCCACCCATTTTGGAGATGCCTGAAGTAGTTGAGGAAACGAACGCACCCAACCATCCCAGACAAGCAACTCCAGCAGCCGAGGTGAACAACAAGAAAACCCCAGACGGTGCATCAACCCACTCGCCAGGTCTTCGAAGGTCTGCCCGACAACACAAGACACCCTCCTCGCAGAGTGACTATGTTACAACATAGACAATCATACTATAACTTTATTATTATCCATTATATATATATACTGTTTAAGTGTCTCGTATTAACCTAATAATTACGACAATCTGTCAATCACAAGGAAACTGGATCTTGGACAATATAGTCAGAGACATGCGATAGCGCACAATGCTAGACATAAAAACACACATGATATATGAATAATATACTGCATAAAACGTTTAAATTTGTGACTACAAGTTAGTTTAACTAAACATTAGAAAGATTACCAGAATGATTATTGTCGATTTCAAGTCACTTTTCAACATGCAGTCCCCATCTTCGTTGTGAACTTGCCAATTACTTTCCAAGTTTGGAAATTGGCACGAACTTCACAACAAAGTTTGCAAGTAACAAATTTTGCATTTGTGCTCAAATCTTCATACTCTAATAATAATAATAACCAATTCAATGAAATAGGTAGACCATTGAACCAAGAACTTTCCATTGAATTGTTAATTTCAACTTGATTGTTATTTTCAACCATGAACAATTGTGTACAATAGTTCAAATATCGAAATGTTCTTGCAAATTTTGTTGCAAAGATCACACCCAATTTTTTAACTTGGAAACGTCCTACCAGAAGCGATTCGAGTTTGTCTAGTTGTTAGTCGAGCAGATCTGGAGTCAGTTCCAGCGAGAATATCTGCAAACTTTCAGGTACTTACAATTATCATTTGTAATATGTGTTTTATTGTTTATTTCGTATTCAATTATTATCAAACATATCTAATCAAACCCAATCATTTTAGAATGTATTTTTAAATATATTACAAAATACTCTATTACATTGACATGCACATAAAACCCGATATTTTTAAAAATTCAAAATCAATATTTCTACTTGCTGTATTCAAACGAAACTTTCTACACAAATGCACTTGAATACAAAGAGTGATTTACTCATATATATAGGCTTTGAGAAAATAACGAAAAGTTTACAAGATATTAAAAAAAATTCTCAAAATGAAATTCAGAATGTTGGGCCATGGGTGAGTAAATGTACCGGGTGTCCCAAAAAAAACTTGCGCTGTTTGATTTAATGTAACATAAAAACTATAAAAGCTATTGCACTCAAATAAGTTATATTGTATTCAGAAAGGGCTAACTTAGATTTTGATATATCATCGCCAGAAATTTAAGACATTTGAGCCCGCGATGCTCAGCGGATGTCAATTGAAGCAAAATAAAATTTTACTTAAATTTACATTAGGAATACGAAAACTATCGAAAATAACTCTCTCTCTTTAAAGTTATTCATTTGTAGTCAGATTCATTATATTGACATTGAATGGAAAAGAATGACACAAAAAAAGGAATGATAAGCCAACACAAAGCCGTTCCACTCAGAGAACTGATTTTGACAACTATTTTGTGTATAAAGCACCCTACAAATTGCTGTGAAATCACATAAACACAGATTATGATGTGCGATTGTTCAAACCAAGGAATACATTTTGAATTTGTGCTCACGTCATAATAAATTTCGAACTTACCTCTACCCAGAAGAAAAAATCTGAATGATAAACAACCTGAGCAAATGTTTCCAAAATCCAGTTCAAAATATGAATTCTTAGCCTTTGGTACAAGCCAAATATCCCCATATTACTAACTGTGATGCTGCGTACGAAATTCCTATACAAATTGTTTTTTCTCGAGCAAAAATCGCTGAATGTAGATGAGTTATATATAAAAATACTCCTTGGAACATACACTCTCTCTGTACTGCAGTTGTTGTTAGAAACAGTATCTTTGTGGCCGTAAATGTATGGAAGAAACTGGGGAGACTCTTTTACGAGTTAGCGGACGTGTGAAAATTAAGTATGTAAATACAATTCCACAACTTGTAGGATGGCAAAAAATCATGAAAAAGTGTATGATTTCCCCAAATTTCAATACTGTTTTTTAATAAAACATGCAGACGATGGTAGCGGGGGGAAGGCATTGCTTTTACGATAAAAGCTAAAAACATGTGCCTTAAAAGCTGGTATGACTTTACTAGAAAGAAAGGTCCCGAAGGCAAATTAAAATTAGTTGATATTATCAATCGTTTCTTGGCAGAACAGCATGTAACCCCCCTAAAGGAAAACTGTATCAGGATTGAAGAGCATGGCAAAGCTTTGTCTTCCATTGCAAAAAGTAATTTGTCTGGGAAACGTGGGCAACAGTATACATCTTGCTCAAACGTTTTCAGGCGCATTAATATCATGAAGAGTGAATTAATTCAAAGCGAGGATTTAAATGAGACCAGGAAAACAATGGAGCAACTTCAAGCCCAGACAACACAACATTCTGAGCAAAATAGGTACATAAATGAACGATGTGAGCAGTTATCAGAAAGTTTGAAAACTCTTAATGATCAGAAATGCAAATCGGAAGAAGAGTTGGAAGAGCAAGTGAACAGAAATGCAGAACTTGAGCAAAGTAACAAACAATTACTTGAGCTGGTGACAAAGCTGGAGGAATTACATGGAAAGGATTTAGATAAGAGGAGGAAAACATTTACAGATGTTCGACAAGGACAGCAGCACCGGATTATGATGGAATTAAAGACGAAAGCAGGGGGGTCTTTATGGTTCGCTAAAGCATTTGGTTTGGACGTACCCTCTATCAAATTTGAAGATGAGGCGGTTTGCACCATGAAGTAAAATATAGCTCAGCTAGAGAGGGCACTTCCAAATCTTACCAAGAGCTTAGCGAAGACAAAAAGGATATTATAAAGCAGGTTCACCCTTTGTCTCCCTGCCGACTACGCATTAGGCAAGTGCCTCACACACATAGCTCAGATCCGTCAATAGTCTATCATCCTATCCCTGAGTTGTTGCATCATTTAAATTACGCTCATGCAGTCTCTGATTTTATACTAATGTATTTATTGTTTTTGTTGTGGTACGTTAAATGATAGATTGCACATGCGTAATTGATTAAAGCGTAAAAGTGTGCATGTGCAACAAGCTTTTACGTCCCACAAGCAAAGAAGCAAATGTTTTGGCTTAAAATTCGCTGATTGCAAGTAGGGCATGTTTGTGAACAATTAATTCACTCTGATGACTGTGTCTCAATTTAGAGTTGACCCCTCACACTTGATGATGCTTCGAGTCACTGGTAATAATGGGTAATATTAAATTAACTTATCTGGAAACACTATATCTTTGGTATTAGTGTGTTTCCACATGAACTGTTAAAATGAGGTTTAATTAAATTAACAGTACTTAACTCAAATTTATATTGGCAGATGTTTTGCTGAACAACTTAATATTAGGAGCACTGTCTTTAGATGCAAAAGACAACCACAATAAGCCTCCTAATCAGAGAATGACTGGGCATATAGATGCTCTGTTATGTGCAATAAGAAGTTGTGGCGTGTCTTTCTCAATATGGGAGAAAATGAATGCTAATGGTAGTGGAACATGATTTTACAAGCCTAATGGGTCCAGACAAGAGATTGCCTCTTGAAAAGCTTGCAAAAAAGTTGGAAATCATGCTGTTGATCAAAATATCCAACATAGTGTTATTAAATGGAATGTAAGTTTAAGGCTTTTAATTTAATTAATTATAATAACTTTTAATACTGTAGCACTTCACACTGAATATTGTCAGACAAATTGTATTGTTTCCCGTTTAGCCAATTATCTGGAATTTTAAAAAGCCTTTTAGACTTGTTTCATTATATTTTATTTAGGACTTCAATGCTTCTTTGCCACATACTAACATAAAAAAGCACATCGATGCAGCTAAAGTCGATGAATACTTTCAGAAGGTATGGTATTAAATATTCTAAATAATATGTTAAATTAAATTATTTACATTGCATGACCTCTTTAGTACATATAGTTTTAGTTTTTCCAAAGGCATTCTCAGAGCCTGGCAAAGTTTGCCCTTGCACAACTCAAATGTCAATGGAGACAAGGAGAGAGCTGGTTTGACCTTTTTGGGAACGTCAACAGCCTTTCCTTCTCCATTTTCATTCAAAAAATACCACAAGTTATTGGGCAGGAATTTAAGTTGAGAAACATTCTTCTCAAGCATAAGGTGACCACGATGATTTAACTCTTTTCCTCTCTGATGAACAACAAATTGCCACACATCCAAGTGCATTAGCAAGTAAATTGGAGAAAAGGAAGCACTTTTCAGGCACAAAACAACTCCAACCACAATGTCACAGCATGACTCCAACAACACATCATCAGATGGGGTCAATGGTCTTGAATAGCTCCTATACAATATATAATTTATAAAAAGGCATGAAACTTGCACCATTTCACTTTAAAAATTATCAGATAGGAGGGTTTAATACTTGTGCTTTTTTCATATAACATTAAATACTTCAATGAACACACTGCATATGAGTAAAACTTCTCCAATTTATAGCAATGATAAATTTTATCAATAGCATATGCCCATGAAATTTACCTACCTGTGTAATAGTGAATTGAGATTTTCACTTGGCTCCCAGGAGCTGCTCTCAATTGGTCAACCCCACCATTGAACAAGGTACTCTTCATTCTTTATTAAAAGGTTATAAAGTAGTTATTACAAATAGACAATATCCCATCAATTTTTACTTCAAACTTGCAACTAACAATTAATGAAGCCGAAGGTTGAATTTTAAAGTCATGAAATAATCAAATAAAAGGAAGCCATACATACCCTTTATTCCTTCTCTCAATCAAGCGTTCGACTTTGTACAGCTTTCCTTTTTTACTTCTTTTAGTTTTGTTGTATAATACAACAGATTAAAACAAATTCAATTGTTGATAATCAATTGACTCTCTCACACGTTTGGCCGCCATGTTGCTCTTGCATAATATTATATGTGGCGGACTGCTCGGATGGTGTATTTTACGGAATGGCAGAATTGACGGAATGGTATTTCTGCGTTTGTGGTTATTCCTGCTTTTGTGGAAATTTTTAGGCATTTCTGCATCCACTGAAATTTGAAGCTCAAAAATTTTTTCAAACACGATGAGAATAAACACGATTTTATTGGTCGAGAAATTCACGTGACAGCCGCCCAAACTCCTCCGGTTCTACCATGATATACTATAATCCATGGTTCTACACAGGGTGCAGTATAGACTGCAAAAATTACACCCATTTTCGAAATTACGCGACCACTCAAAGCCCGATAATAATTTGAGTTGAAATACTATTTTTCAAAGTAAACTAAATGATAGCCGACGCATGTACATGGTAAACAAAAGACATTTTACATCATGATATTCAAGTCTACACTATAAGGCTCTATAAGAATCAAAATAAGATAGAAAGTAGCAAAGAAAAAGTAAAGCATCACAGCAGAAATTTACCTAGTAAATGAATTTGACAATTCGGAAAAGCATCATTTTTAACTGCATGCATAATAATTTTATGTCAAACCCGGTTGCGCTAGACTATGGGAGGCATAATGTAACTGTTGTGCTTAAATTTTCAAATATAAACCATCGCCATAATATAAAATTATGCAAAGTCTTTCTAAAAAATATTTCAAGGTTAAGAAGTTAAAGTTTAAGAGTGAATACTTCGAGTTTTGGTTTGACGGAATATAAAACATGCGTGTCAGGCTTGGCCTTGGTCGCGTGATTTGTAACGTCATCGCGATATATAAAAGAACGCCACATAAATGCACGTGTTTATCTGTGGGAATAAGTCAGCGAATAATACAACATTGATATTGAGAGAACTCTTGCTAGCTTTTTCAAGATGTCGGGCAAGCGGTTATACTCGGAATTTGTGGCAATGTACTTTAAATTAAATTTTTTTGTTAGGTTAAATTAGATCAATTGCATGTAAATCACTGCAGATCATGCATTCCTATATTAAGTGGAGCTTTATTAATTATAGAAATTGCATTTTTGTTGTAGTTACTGAAAAATTGAAGTGTTGAGATTGTCAGCTTAACACGTTCTCTACAACTAAGAAACTTTTCCAGGTGCCATTCCGTCAATTCTGTCAATTCCGCCAATTCCGCCATTCCGTAAAATACACCATCCGGCGGACTGCTGTGTTAAGCACAGGCTCAAATGTCTTAAATTTCTGACAACGAACATTTGAATATCTGTGCAATATTTACTGAGCTATCAATGTTTTGAATTGAATAAGTATATTTGACAATGTTAAAAATTTGCATAAAATTGCCTATAAAATATTATTTGGTTAAACTTGATTATATAGTTTTATTGTGGCCAAAAGAATGAATGAAAAACATAATTGTTGGATAAACATTTATTCATTTATCATAGAAAGTATGTCCCCTTGCACATATACAATGGCTTGCACAGAAACCCAAACTCTTTGATCTTCTGTTAATTGAAGCATATTCAAAAGGCAAACGACGACCAACTTTATAATACAAACTCTCAAAGGACATCAAATATGCTTTCAAACGTTTTTAAATGTTTCATGCTTATTTCTCTTCCCACGAAACATGAAAGGTTAACTTATACACTGGGACATTGCCCAAAATTAAAGTTGAGTTGAAATGCTGAAATTGAAATTGTTAATTTTTGTGGAAAATGGCAATTTGTTTTCATATAAATAGGACCAGCCATGTTTCTCCATTTTTATTACTCATTTTTAAAGCGTGCGCCACGTTTAAACGGTTGTATGTCACATAATATTACATGAAATTTTTAGGGCTGTATATCAAAATTTAAGTTAGCCTTTTTTCAATACAATAAAACTTATTTGAGTGTAATAGCTTTTATAGTTTTTACCTTACATGAAATTAAACACCAAGTTTTTTTTGGAACACCTGGTGTCCCAGCAAATCCCCCCCCCCCCCCCACATTTGGCCCCCTGGGCCAAATTTCCCCTGGGGGCCATATTTCCAAGGAATATCCGGTTCGGAAATTTGACCCCCTCGAAAACATAGTTAACTTTATTGCTATGAGCTCGGAAATCGTGAAGCTTCTTCTAAAACCCAGATCCTAAAAGTGTTTGTCAGTATTTATAGTTAGTTTGCATAATTTATTTGTGTCGAAATTCTTCATTGTGGCCAAGAGCTAAAAGTTTGAAGGAAAGCGTAATAATAATAATGTGATAGTGCAATCATGCCAGACACATTACACATGGGTATCTGTAGAGGACAACGTTAATGCATGATGGTTTAGCTTTAAGCTAAGGACACAACATGGGCCATACGGGAAGGAAACGGGAAGAAACTATACGGGAAGAAACTTTCCAAAATTGTTGTAAATGGGGGCGGGGGGTAGGAGTGATTACGAAAAATTCCTATTAGATAGCAAATTTCCCACAAAATCGATAGAATTTGCCGCATATATTTTTATAATAAGCCAATATTGCCAGACTAGCTTTGTTTGCCCAACAAACTTGGGCGGGGGGACTGTCGCCCCCCTCGCCCCCCCCCCCCCCCCCCTCGCTCCCCCCCCC
>CACRXK020017082.1:0-10883 GCA_902702795.2 Paramuricea clavata
ATATTATTATTATTATTATATATATATATATATATATATATATATATATATATATATATATATATATATATATATATATATATATATATATATATATATATATATATATATATATATATATATATATATATATATATATATATATATATATATATATACACTGTAAATTCAAAAGAGTAGTTTTGACCCCTTCAAAGGAGTAGTTTTTTTGACCCCAGGACTACACTTTCAAAAGGGTCGTTTCAGTCCCTTCGGTGTTTACTCTTCGAAAGGGTAGATTCTACCCTTTTCAGAGGGTAGTTTTAACTCCTCAAAGGGTAGGGACGTTACCCTTCGAAAGGGTCGTTTCAGCTATTCGAAAGGGTCGTTTCAGCTATTCAAAAGGGTCGTTTCAGCTATTCAAAAGGGTCGTTTCAGCTATTCAAAAGGGTCGTTTCAGCTATTCAAAAGGGTCGTTTCAGCTATTCAAAAGGGTCGTTTCAGCTATTCAAAAGGGTCGTTTCAGCTATTCAAAAGGGTCATTTCAGCTATTCAAAAGGGTCGTTTCAGCTATTCAAAAGGGTCGTTTCAGCTATTCAAAAGGGTCGTTTCAGCTATTCAAAAGGGTCGCTTCAGCTATTCAAAAGGGTCGCTTCAGCTATTCAAAAAGGTCGTTTCAGCTATCCAAAACTCTCTGTAAAAATTTTGTCATAAGCTGTTACACATCATCACAATATTTAGGTATGATATGATATGTAAATGATTTCTAACATTCAAAAATCAATAAATCATCGTTCAATATCGTTTCGTGTAACATAGCCTTCAGTGCAGAAAATAAGATGGGACGTAATTAAACAGACAAATCACTACTTTTAAAAAATGGATTTAATACGCCACTAAATGCTAATTATATACAAGCATAAACATAAAGAGAATGCATTAAAGTCTTAATCCTTCACTGACCCAACAGAGTAAAAACTTGACTAACACTAAGAGGGATTTGGTTATTAGAGTTCATTGCAAACTTAAGGTTGATTTCTCTCTTTCTCTAAAAATATCATTGCACTTCTCTGGACTTTATATAAATCCAAATTGTACGAGTATTGGACGAAAAGTAACAGATTTAGACAGTCTAAAAGTTTGAATTCACGTAAAGCGTCACACAGCACTTTCCTTTCTCAACAACATACATATAACCAAAGTATCAAACACAGAGGTACCACACAAAAGGATTGCAGGTGAGACTGTCGATTTAATATGGCGGTTCACATCATCAGTTCCCTACAAAATATGTTGCATTTATTAATCAGTGCATAGTACTCACAATTATAAATATTAATTCAGACACTATTCTTACTAGAACAGTTAATTACACTACTCAACTTTTGGTTTGCAACCTTGAATACTGACAATTAATTACCACAATGGCAGAGAGGTTTAAAATTAATTCTCTTTTTATATTGAATCAAACTTGAATACACAAATGACACTTGCTCTAGGCCTGGGGTTAGACGTGGTAAATTAAACTTAATTAACCAAACTACTATACACTATACATAACTAATAACTAAACCACACCCCTGCATATAGTTACTCAAAAATGGACAGTTTTGCAAATTAAAGCACTACTGTATACAGGCAATTGTATGGATAACAAAGCTGAATGCTACAAACTAGGAACATGTTATAGTTCAAGAAGTCATTTACAGGTGGCTTCATACAGTTATAATTTAATGTTTCGACAGCCACTTGTGTGTTGAATTATTAAAGAGTTAAGACCATCACATCTTGGTACCATTAATGCTAATAGTATGGTACAGTATGGTTCAATTGGTTCACAATGGCATTGCATGACAGCATTACAGAGTTTAAAAATATAAATAATGCTTAGGGGTTTCAGAATGATTTGAAGTAGGTGGCTGTACCAAAAAAGTAGGCAGCTGTACCAAAATACTAGCCGGCTGTGAGTGATAGTTGATAACAATCAAATAATATAGAATAAGTAAAAAGACAAAGTACAACTGTTAACATGTTAGATTTAGATGTCATTTGCATTTATACTTGTAAGTGACAATGCACTTTAATGTGCTACTAGTAGTTTACTAGTACAGCTGCATGACCATAATGACAATGTACACTATTAGTATTAATTTATGAGTTCAAAATCATTAATTAAATGATGCTATACTTATGTACGTAATAAACTTTACTTCATCACTTTATTATAATTAATTCACTGTCAAAGAATTAGTCACTTGAAAAACATTTACCAAAGTAGCTCTGAATCTGACTCGTTCTCTGGCTCACTGTCAAATTCGTCAGAGTCAATCAGAGTCATCTTCCTGTTCAGGAAGATTCAGAGTCGCTGACCATTTGCTACAAAATTCAAGATGGTGACGCGAAAACAAAGCAACTTAAGAAAGCAAGCTATGTTTGGTACTATGTATTATTGATCTTATTCATCTTCCAAAATAAGTGATGTTTTGCTTGAACCCCAATTGGAACATAAGGGCCCACAGTTTACACTGTTGTGGTGTCCCTGCCATTTTTGTCCATGTTTATTGTGTAGATGTCTATTTGCTGTTCTGTTAAGTGTTTTTGGCAAAGTTTAATAAATAAGAAGCATCGTGTTGGTTCACTTATACCTTTGTATATAAAATTTTTCCTGTGACCAGATGAAAAGTAGCCGGCGGCACAAGTTCAAGTAGCCGGCGGCGTCCGGCTTATTCTGAAACTCCTGAATGCTTAACCCATTAAGCACCAGAGCTCTCCCCTTGACAAGTAAATCGTATGGCGTTAGAAAGAGTAAAATAATAAAGCAGGGCGCAATGGGTCTCAAACCTACATTACAAAGAAAAATGTTAGGCCCTGTTTACATGAGACCGGGACGAAGTCAAACCGGAATGAACATTGAAATTGTCAACATGTTTACATTGAGACCGGTACGAGGATCACAAAATCTTCAATTTATTCCCCTTGCCAGGCAATTTTCTTTTTCAGGTGGCTTTTGCTAGCATGTGTTGTTCCAATGTCAAGATTACAGCCGAGACAGGTCTGAAATGTATTTGTGTTTACATTCATCCCGGTCTGAATTCATGCCGGTCTGAAGTCAGTCGGTTCGGTCCAGAAGGCGGAATGACTTGAGACCGGTCTGAGTTATTTTCGTCCAGGTCTCATCTAAACATCTATTATAGTTATACTATAACCGAAACGAGATGCCCTTACAAAAATTTCACATAACATTTCATATATGAAAATTTCATATATGAAATCGTTATATGGAATTGAAACAAATTTCATATATGAAATATTTCATATATGAAATATTTCATATATGAAATATTTCATATATGAAATTTTCATATATGAAATTGTTTCAATTCCATATAAAGATTTCATATATGAAATATTTCATATATGAAATTTTCATATATGAAATTGTTTCAATTCCACATAAAGATTTCATATATGAAATATTTCCTATTTGAAATATTTCCTATATGAAATTTTCATATATGAAATTGTTTCAATTCCACATAAAGATTTCATATATGAAATATTTGATATATGAAATTTTCATATATGAAATTGTTTCAATTCCACATATAAAGATTTCATATATGAAATATTTCATATATGAAACTGTTTCAATTCCACATAAAGATTTCATATATCAAATATTTCATATATGAAATTCCACATTAAGACTTCATGTATGAAATTCTCACATGTTTCAAATGTTCAAATATTAAGTTTTATGCATTGAAATTAAGCGAGTCAGGGGAAGTTTATGCGATCCCATTTACCTGAGATTAAACAAAGCGAGCAATGGCTTTGAGGTATTGAAATAAGTCCTTATGAAACCAGACAAGCACATGCTAACAACAGACTAAATATAGATCAATGCAAAAAAAAACATATTCGTACGAATTAGTGCTCAACAATTACATTTTGCCCATTTGATTTATCTACAGAACAAAATTAAAAGCCACCTGGATCATGTAATTTTTCCGAATCATTAACAAATGACTTATTTCAATATCTCAAAATCATTGCACGCTCGTTTAATCTTGTGTAAGCGGGATCATATGAACTGCCCCTTAGAAAAATCTACCTAAATAAGAAAGGTACGTGCTATGAAGGTTTGATATACCACATCAGACACTAGTTTATTCGAAATATACAAATTACAAAATAATAAAAACTTAATTACAATATACATACAGTATATTTACTCTCGGTTACAAAAAATATCCCAAATTTTGTGTGATTTTGAGGAAATTATCCATTTGGGACATTTTTTATGCACCCTGTATATGCATTACTCAACTAAAAGCATGCAGAAATAAAAAATCAGGGGTGGGTTACCAGTAACACCGTGCAGGGACAAGACCAAAGATTAAAATTAAGAAATGCATATAATATCATTACTAAAATATTAAAAACAAATACTGTATGTTTGTGTTCTCTTAACAGTTCTCCTGCTTCTCCAGTTCACATTGAATCTTTTTCTTGCATTCTTAGTTAATTTTGAAAAATTCTTGTGCCTATCCACCTCAGTTAAGGCATTTGCTGTCAGCATGGACTAATAAAAGAAATTATATGGTTTATAAATGGTTTAGAAATATATATGGTTTAGAAATATATAAATGAAATATATAAATGGTTTAGAAATTATATGGTTTATATTATATGGTTTATACAGTAAAATTAATATACATTGTGAGATCTGAATTTTCTTCTTGTCAGTGACTGCAGTCAAGCCTGTACTGTTTCAGTCAGTCACTGTCCACATGTCATACGACTAAATCGTTAGACAGAGTAAAATAATACTTAAAGCAGGGCGCATTGGCACAATGCAACTGAATGGATTAACTAGATTATTAGACATATGGCCAGTTAAGTTACTGTACCTATTAAATGCCAGAGCTCTCCCCTTGATGAGTAAATTGTCTGGCAGTAGACAGAGTAAAATAATAAAGCAAGGCACATCGGTGCAATGCAACTCAATGGATTAACTAGACACATGGGCAGATAGGCCAGTTAATCCATTAAGCACCAGAGCTCTGCCCTTGATGAGTAAATCATCTGGCGATAGACAGAGTAAAATAATAAAGCAGGGCACATCAGGGCGCAATGTGTTAACTTATATCACAAAGAAAAATATCAGTAAACTTACATGCTTGCCTGTCTTGTTTTGGTGGGTCTGCCAGTCTCCTTGGTTGCCTGTCTTGTTTTGGTAGGTCTGTCGGTCTCCCAGGGCATGTGGAAGGGAAGCCATTACACATCTGAGGGTTAACTATAAAAGGGTACAAATGGTGCATATATTAAATAAGTATGTTGAATACGAATATACTGTACAGTCATACCAACACTCTCCCCTTAACAATAAAGTCGTTCGGCATTTCAAGACAATGAAACATAACAACTAACTAGGGATGCAGTGGATATCATATCTGGCCAGATATTGAGATTTTAGTTCATTTTGTGTTACATGGCCACCCAATACTGGGTATTATTTACATAAGGTTCAGGCCTTCAAGATTTACAGTTACTGCAGGTTAGATGATTTGATTAGGTTAGATGATTTGATTAGGCTAAAAAAGCAGGGGTGGTTATCATATTTTTATTCAATGATTGATAACAGGAATGCTTGTAAACACTACTTTCAAGATTTTATATGCTTGTTTGTAAATGCAGATTTGACCATTAAACTAATGCAAGTGAGGCTTTTGCTACCAATGATGCATGTTTACTAGTGCTAGACTGTGAAGTTCTTTCCTATTATTTCAAATCAAAATTTTATAAACACCATAACTTTTTAACCAATTAAAATGATTACTTAAATTAACATTAAGTGAGGCCTGAACCTTATATACTTGAATAATACCCTGAATCTGGCTCCAGGGATATTTTTCAACTATCCAACATATCCTCAACTATCCAACATATCTGGCTGGAGGGCAAAAAGACTCTACCCTGCACACCCCTACAAAGAACTTAAAGTATGTAACATAAGAAGAAATTGCTCGTTAGGTGTTAATAGGTGAAATATGGGCAAGTAGTCCACAGTCGATAATAAAATTGTCTAGCATGACATGTCAGAGTTGAATATCACTTACAGTAGGTAGTGTTAGGGAAAATTGTATCTAAATATATCAACATGAAACATGGGCAGAGTCTAGCTAGACAGTTCCCTTGACAAATAAAATTGTCCGGCATTAGGCAAGATAACATTTAACAAAGTGCTGAAAATTGGGCTCATTGGAGTGAATCAGTGCAATGGGTAATAATTCCAAAAACCATCAAATCCTTGCTGGGGTGTATATCTCAAATATATAAAATGTAGCCCAAAGGTTGTTACATATATTATTAAACAGATCATCTGATCATGCAGGTGGCATAAATAAATGTTATTTGCTGTGTTGGTGTAATGTACTCAGGTGAATAAGATGCTTGTGTGATGTTACTCTGATTGTATATCCTCACCAGGCAGGCTTGAAAAATATACCTGGCCACGGTGGGATTCGAACCTACGACCTTTTGAGTACTAGCCCAATGCTCTTCCAACTGAGCTACGCGGTCAGGTCAGTTCGAGTATGCTATATTTCGGAACTGACTCTAGTCCCTTCGATATCAGTGTAATCTTTTATAATCATTTGCTGTGTTGGTGTAATGTACTCAGGTGAATAAGATGCTTACAAGTGTGATGTTACTCTGAGTGTATATATATATACACCACCTGGCCACGGTGGAAAATATGCCTGCCCGGTGTGGATATACACTCGGAGTAACACCATAACATCAAACAAGCATATAAAACTAAATGAATTCATATAAAGTTTGAAAGTTGCCACACAACCCATCAAATTGACAACTTTTATCTAAACTGACCCACCTATATATGAATAAATATTAATAGAAACTTATGAAAGTACCAGTTAATTGGAAACAAATCGATAAATTCTCTCAAACCATGTTTACCTAGGACATACCTAGGTAGGCATATGAGAATCGAGAAGATCAAGTAGATGCCAAGCTATATTATTTTATACATGGAACACTTGATCTGGCAATCCGTCATATACACAACTAGTCTATTTAGCATTACAACAAACATAATTTGATATAAAGGCTAAGTCAAATGTAAGCCTTTGTATAAAAACTACTGTATTTATATTGTCGCAGCGAATTCAAATTTTAAGACGGAACACATGCTCAAAATTCACGAATAAAGATAGTAAATATTTCCTTTCAAAATTACTCTGTTATATAGAAAACAAAACAATATTCTTACCTGGAAGTTACTCAGTCATCCCTAATGTTCCATCTTCGCTAAAATATACCATCTTCCAGTAAAATACTATAAATCTTTCGATCGAGCAGATGAAAATTCACTGCATTTCAAAAATATGGCGGTGTGATCGATAGTGATGGGCGATACCCACTGAGCTGTATAATAACTGGAGGACCTGCTCCTATCTCTCGTCAGTCAAAAAAGTGTCGCCAAAAACATGGCGGATTTTGACGCCATTTCCATGGCAACTGGTCCGAAAACCTCATGGTAGTTACCACTGACCAGGCTCAATTCTGAGCCCACGGCAGTTTTCACCCCCCCTGGGTTTTTTCAAAAGATTTGGTTTTTGCAGATAAATATTTATAGTTCTCGTTGTTTTAAATCTTTTGTATAAATTTTGAGATATATTTACACCTTTGACCAATTTGGAAAAAGGTATGCAAGTCATACGTGTTATTCTCGCCCGCGAAAGCCAAACAAAACCTCGAGAAATGTGGGAAAAGAGTATTAAAGACGATACTTGAGTCGGGTAAAAGGTAGGAGATGTCTAGTCAATTTTACTCATTCTTTATCTTATTTGACATGAAATTGGTAAGCCTAACGATGAAATACACTTCATTTGTTAAGAAAACAAGCTTTCAGCTTTCTACAGTCCAAATTTCATATTGTAAGGTGTAAAATTTCCCATTATTTTAACAAGCTGTATTCACAAATATTTCTATGTAAACAACACATTTGATATTCACAAATTTGTACGATATATACTGTACTGTCTAAACTCACTAAAGTGTAAACTATCTTGTGTAATAATGTCAAAAAGGTTGACTGCAGAGACCTGAGGTCTCGTTTTATTACTTTTATAAACATACACTTGATGAAACTATGTGTTTGTAGGGTTTGTGTTTAATATGCACCAACTTTTGTATAAGTTACTGTGGTACTGGAAGCTAGCTTATCCAGGAAGGTAGTTTCTGTCTACCTATAAAATACTGATTGGGGACACTTTTTGTGTCATTATACACCTGATTATAAACTCCTTAAGCTTTAAGCACCAGTGCTCTCCCCTCAACAAGTAAAATTGTTTGTTTATCAATTTATATAAAATAGGGTGCACTAGCCTAAGGTACAATGCAACTTTTAAAACAGTTTAATGAAAGCATTCCTAAGCAGCATTGTATGTAGACCTTTAAGATAGGAATAAACCTGCAGCCATCAGTGATTCTGATGCAGTGATCAAACCAAGTTATACTGATCAGCTACTGTGTCGAGCTGTAATTGCAAATTAATTCATGTAAATATCATAAGGTGAAGCCTGTAGTAAGGTGTAAGGGTAAATGTCAGGATTTTGGACATCACACTCAACAGATTGTTAAATATCAAAGGTAGCGTCACTAGACGAATATTTTAAGTGTCAATTTTATGCATATTTAGACCTAACCAACCTAAAAAATATAGTTGCATCTTTTGCAGCTGCTTTAACCAGGTCTAAAAATGTACAAAATTTACACTCAAAATTTTCATCGATCTACAAAAATCCTTCAACATTTAGTGATGTACATCAGCATTGCCATGTAAAACCCTTTTCTCACCAAACATGCACTTACTGCATGTAATAGTTGGTGCATGGTCAACATAGGAATATTTGCACAAGAATAGACATTACCTCTCAATTCTATATTTTTCTCATACAGAATACATGGTCTGCTTCATTAAATTAATATGTAGTTTTTAGATAATTAAACTGCTTTATATTTTTTTAGACCAAGAAGTGTTCTCTTAAATTAAGAGAGAGGTATTGTCAATGGCAAATTGAGGAATCTGATGCATTGGTGGAATATTGCATGTGCATGGTCATGACATTATACTTCTCACACTGGGTTGCCGTGTAGTCTGCCACCGCAAAAGTAGCAGTGCCTTTATTTATTAACAATTGTTTTCATACACAAAATTAACATATAGACCCAATATTAATAACCCTAAACAATGTCTCGAACCACAAGGGTGGGCGGGTGTGAACTACCACACTTGCGGCAAAAGACAAAACATGCCCTATCTCGAGGCACATGCCCATATAAGGGCATAGCACCTCGCCCGGGGCCCCCCAGTGTGAGAACCCGTTTCTCGCTTCTTTCATACTTCAGCCAGCGAGAAACTATAATTCAATGCTGCAATCCTCAAGGTCTGAAAATTGGAGGTTTTGTACCAACCTCTGCTAATCAGCAGGGATCGATCAAAAGATGTGCTTAAATTAAGTAACACTACTAGTTTTGTAAAGAAAATGAAACACTCTTGATGACATATACTAGATTTGTTGAAATAGTTGAACTGAGGCAATGATAGCAATTCAGGCATTTTTGGGGAACATTTTTAAAAATGTACTTGTTTTTAAAAAGTAAATTTATATTTGACCCATAATTTTCTCAGAACCAATCCAATATTCATCTCTACATTAAACATATTTTCAGAGGTCAAGTATTACTAACAGTGATTTGAGTTCTAGGTGTGGAAATAGAAATCACAAAATGTTAATAATAAATGAAAATTTTAATAAATTTTATATATTTACATAATACGTACTGTACTGTAATTTAGTATTTATGACAACAAGTATTTATAATCATTGAAAATTGTATTGACAGAATTTAATTACATTAATAAGGGGGCATTCATTATTGATGTGGGGGGGGGGATGGGTGAGAAACTGGGGGGACCTGAGATTTTCCCAGATGAAAAGGGGGACTGCAATTCTGGTATTAAAACCAAATCCTGGGGGTACCTGACATTGAAGGAAGACACATCTACACATTTCAAAATTCATGATGAGGGTAAAAACAAAAAGAAATCAGATTTACATAAACTTCATCTTAATTTATTTATGAAGTTATCAAATACATCATTTCTGAAGTTATTCAAAACACTCACAGTACATGTTTCATCACATCTATTAAAACACTTGGGTATCACCTCGTGTTATATTAATCTGATAAAAAATTGCTGTTGGTACTTTGAATATATTTTAATACAATATAATAACTAACTTTCTTTTCTGCTCTCTCAGTCCCTGCTATACAATTGTACAAACATGTACATACTACATTTAGACACAAAGATGTACATTTAGATTTAATGTACTGTAGTGTTAAAAAATTAAATGTGACTGTGTGTAGTACTCTTTATTGTCAATAAAAAAGAGTTGTGCCATAACTTCAATTTGTTCTTCTCCATTTTGGCATCCTGTGCCATCACTTCTGGTACCTATATTAATTAAACAGATCATTATTATACCACAATCATGTTATTACACATCTTTAGTAATTAACAAAAATATAATATGTATTGCATATATGTTAACCCTTTAAGTGGCAATGCACCCTAATGTACTTTAGGGGAGAACACTGCCACTCAGTGGGTTAATCAGACAATCTTCTGCATGGTTATGCATGACTATTTTACTCGTCACTTGGAGCTAGTGCTCATGGCACTCAATGAAATATAAATCAAACTATCTACATACCCAATGTGCCCAACTTTAGTTAATCTTACTCTGTCTAACACCAGATTATTTTACACGATCTGTCTAATGCCAGACAATTTTACTTGTCAAGGG
>CACRXK020017085.1:0-10881 GCA_902702795.2 Paramuricea clavata
AAAAACGGCAAACTTCGCAAGGCTATATTATCCGCATTTTACAAGATTTTGCAACGAAATTTTGGAATATTACTAATTTTGCGATGCTCTTTCAAGCTGTGATGAAATTTTTGTCTAGATCGAAATTTTAGTTATAAGGGGAAAGGTCCATTTCCACGAGTGTTGATATAACTGTATATCAATACGGATGAAATGTTTTATATTTTTTTATAATATTGCACAAAGAAATATAAAGAAAGAAATTTTCCGTGTTGATATTGAGTTATATGAACACGGATACACGGCTGTTAGCCAATCAGCGATCAGAATTTGCAAATGCTATATTATAATCTATATTACTACTACTTCACAAGTTCAGCTTAATTTAAACTGGCCGTTGCTCTATTGGATCTCGGTATACTTGATACTTTTACTACGAGAAAAATGGTCCTGCAATCACGCCTATAGTATAACCAATGAAAGCGCAATTGGTCTCACTATACTCATCATATGCATGTGAATCGAACACCGCACATTTTCGAAAAAACCCTGATTTAGCAATAAACAATAAGGAATAGAAAATTCCAGCATTATATATTTGTTATAGGCTTTTATATAGTTATATCGACAGCTATATTTATAAATTACCGGTTAACTGACGATCTACAATTCTAGATAATGTAAAAAAATCGTTAATTGGACAATAACACTTGTCAAAGACGACCAAAATGGTATTAAAGTCCCGACGAAGAACGACAGCAGCCTTTGAAAAACTTACAAGTGTGTATTTTCCTAAATTCCACGAGAAAGCACACTATATATATTATTCATAATATACATGAAGAAATTATGCAGAAACAAATTGTGGTAACGTGTATGCATGAACCACATGAGATATAAATGATTTACTCATTCATTGGAATGACACAACAATTTCATACAAGTTTTCAACTGTCAAAATTTAAACCAATTTTCAAGCGACACTGTTTCTCAGTAAAATTGCAGGACTCTTAATCAATCAGAATTAAGTAATTTTTTCATGTATATTGTCACTATTGCATGGTGGTAGTATTAGTTGTAGTACAGCATTGTGTTATATGATAGCTATTATCATGTATATACATGATATATTATACATTAATACTTTTACCATATATATAAAAGTTCCTCTCTGAACAATATTTAAGGGAGAGCACAACTCTAATACATTATTCATATATAGGCCTCCCCGCCTCACATGATTCATAAGGCCTCAGCGCCTAACGTGAATATAATTTTGGAAAGTTATTATAAAGAAGATTGTTAAGGAAGGATTATTACAAGTTATACAAGTTATATACGAAAGAGGTATTGAAGTTAAAAAGCGAAGTTACGCGAAGAAGACGAAAACAAAAGAGTTGTGCTCAGTCAAACAGAAAAGAGATAAGTTGAACAGTAGTATTAAGAATTATATTATATATTAAATAAAGGAAAGTTATAAAGACGCTAATTATTGAGTAATATATAAGTAAGAAAATAAATATATCATTGAAAGTAGTTGGTTTCACAATCTTTGTTGCGAGCAAATAGAACCAAAAGCGCGGCCAAATAAAATAGTAAGGACCGGCTCGTAACAAATTGTCAATTCTCATAGCAACATTAATTTCTGCATGCATTTTTTCCAGATATCATTTACTTGGTAGTATGTTCTACTACACGTTTTCTTCTTCGTTTGGTTCATGTAGTTCTTCTGTCGGTGTGAAGAGCTTGTTATATACTATGAGAAAAATGGTACCTAGGACCACGCCTACTATAACCAACGACAGCACAATTGGTCTCAGAACACTCATATGTTTCACATCAGGTATTGGTATTGTCACCGCCAAGATTGCGAACAAAACGCTCTGTACGGATATTAAACTGTCGAGTACAAACTGGGCAGTGCGTGGACTAGAAAATTCTTTGGTGAACATATTCGGAACGTGTAACATCAACAAAATGTTGACAACAGTGCCGGCTACAGCCGAACGTACAACGTCATCACACTTGCATTTATTACCCCATGATAACCAAACATACACCATCAGAAAACGAACCGCCAGTGCTGTGAACAAATGTTCCTTAAAGACGTATGCGAATGCTGCAATTGCTAAAAGTCTGGATAGCAAATTAAACAATTGAGAAGTGAAAAATACAACCGTGACTGGCAGTGTGAAATTATGGCTATTTTTATTTGCTCTCGCTTTCTCAAGAGCGGTAATACTCCATGCTAAGGAAAGCAGGGAAATCCCGGTTGATAGCACGGTTAACCATGGAAAATCCCACTGACGTAACATGATGTAAACCTGTAGACACCATTGTGGAGCAGACTCTGTAAGTGTCTCTACATAACGTACCCGCGCGAGGCTGTATGCTGACTTGTTAGACGTCGTGATTGCCACGCGGTACTGTTCGCAATCTGGACAATTGCATTCCTTATAGTTGTCTCCACAAGGGGGATTATCCCAATGTGTTTGCTTCCAATAGTTGATCTCTTGGACATAACGCACAAATATGGACGAACATACAAACATGGAACAAAAGCTTAGTAATTCCCAAGAACTATCATCTGATTGACCGAGAGCCATAAAATTGACGATGAAAAGAGGAACGATAATAAAAAGTAACGTGAAACCAAACCACCAATATTCGCCTTTATGCCCATACCGTGTTGCTAAAACGATGTCTGTGACCAGATCAAATATAAACAACACGGCGCCTGTGATCAGCATGAATAATTCCCTCTTTCCTCTCATGTTGACCTATCGAATGAAAAAAATTTTCTCGCTATTGCATTTGGGTCTTCGCATAGGCTAGCAGATGTCAACCAACTACTCGATCAACTTTAGAATTTAAGATTAGAAATCTAGTATAGCAGATGATGGTACGTCATTTTCAGAAATGCGGTTGACATTCATAGATACATGTATATACATGTATATCTGAGATATATGCATATCTCAATTCGGCCTAGAATACAGTTGGTGCTAACTGAGTGAAAAGTTCTTACCAGATATATAAAAATATATAGAGATTTCAGCCTGTTGAAAATTTGACACATTTTTACAAGTCAGTTCTGTATACACTTCAATAAAAGCTACGCAATAAGTTCTTTGAATGTTTGCATGGCAAGGCGAAAAATATAATTGTTTTTGTTTGTAGAAACACCACGTAAATTTATTACTGCCAAGCTTTCGATCCGTAAGCCCGGATCTTCATCAGTGCCAATAATATGTGACTTGTTTAATTCACACGCTCTTTTTATATACAAGAGTGTCGTGATCTGTTGGCGCGCGTCATTTGAAATTTAATTAAACGGCACATCAACCACGTCATTTCAAAACGTAGTGAAGTGATTCCAATTAACGCGCGCGCATCCAAGACAAGAGAAATTAACTTTGCACATTAAAGAGAGCACGCCACGTACTATCTAGTGGCTTTCCCTCCTGATCTATAGCATTGTGCTTCTCGATTTCAATTGACTCTCTCATTTTGCGAGAGAACTTACGACTATCAATCGCCAAAATGGTTCCTTCGTCCCATTTTATACGATGGTCGTAAGTCCAAGTATGTTTAGCCACAGCAGATTTATCTTGCTCGGCTTTCTCGCGATTCGTCTTGTGTTTCTTAAGACGTACTGAGAGATTTCGACCAGTTTCACCAATGTAAACCAGACCACATTCACAAGGAATGCGGTACACAACAGGTTTCTGAGATTCATTTACGTTGTCCTTATGTGTGCAAAGAGCGTGTGAATTAAACAAGTCACATATTATTAGCACTGATGAAGATCCGGGCTTACGGATCGAAAGCTTTGCAGTAATAAATTTACGTGGTGTTTCCACAAACAAAAACAGTTAAAAGCTACGCAGTTTGATTTTCAATACATATAGAAATATCTAGCTGTGTTTCTGAGAGGAATTTAATTATTACCATTTGAATTCAAGCGTTAGACCGCGGAGTCAGGATAAAACGCGGTGAAAGAGGGGATGAATAAACCCCGGATGGGGGGGGGGGTAAACGTGAAATGACGTTGAGCGTCAGGTGGTTATAGGGGATAAACGACGTTATAAGAAATCTTGTGAATAGTGATATACAAGCGTTAACCGATTTTGTCTATCTGCTGGAGTCTGTGTTTGATCAACTGTCTGACAAAGGGAACAAATTTCGAAACTCGAACGAAGTTATGCCAGCGTGGGTCGGAAAAAATATGTGCTTTTATTCATCCCTAGCAAAGTGACGTCACAACACATAATTCGACACAATTGTTTGACTTCCGCCCGTTGTGGGGACAATTGTTCAGAGCTATATATTTTGTTTGATCTCTGATTCTACTAAAACAATTACATTTGGCTCGCTGCCGATTTTTATTAGGTGATAGTTGATTCTGGCTTCGTCCTCGGCCCTCATCAACTGTTACCTCATAGATGGTGAGCCAAGGTTACGTTATTTACTAGTTCTGTGTGTTACATGTGTACTGCTAACTGCAAGTCTCGACATATTTTGTTGTTATTATTATTAAGA
Source organism: Paramuricea clavata (assembly GCA_902702795.2). Classification (NCBI taxonomy): domain Eukaryota; kingdom Metazoa; phylum Cnidaria; class Anthozoa; order Malacalcyonacea; family Plexauridae; genus Paramuricea; species Paramuricea clavata. The sequence continues at coordinate 4,522 of CACRXK020017085.1, forward strand.
ACTGCATTTCTGTATATGTGTGTGTTTTGTGGCAGCTTGTAGAATATGTGATTTGGTGTGTATGCGTTTCAAGCCTATACTCAGAAAAATTCTGAGCCCTAAAATCTACAGAAATGCAGTTCTTAATAATAACATCAACAAAACATGTCGAGACTTGTAGTTAGCAGTACACTCCGGAACTAGTAAATAACGTAACCTTGGCTCACCATCTGATGCCTTATAGCTCAATGGTTAGAGTATCTGTCCGGTTATCAGAAGGTTACGTGGTTCAATTCCCGTTGGGGCTCAGAATTTTTCTGAGTATAGGCTTGATACGCATACACACCAAATCACATATTCTACAAGCTGCCACAAAAACATATGTATATATATAATGAACAATTACCCAGCTGCGGTAAATATCACGGTCCGTACACCAAGATTTCAACCGGTTGCAAACTTGACACATTTCTACAAGTCAGTTCGGTACATACATCAATAAAAGCACTCGCAAGGGAATCCTAAATAACATGAATAAAATTCAAAACAAACAAGTCTTTGAAAGATTACAAGATGGCTGATCTAATATACTAACAAATTTCAAAAGTTGAGTTAGGTTTGGCACATGAGTGGAGCGGCGTATAATGGGCGACTGTCTCTTCTGAACTACGAAGAAGATACGTCCTATTATGGGGTCTGAAGTTATTATGTTTAGCGAAAGGTATAGCCAGTTTATAATTTATTCAGAAAATTAAGTCATTTGATTATAATTATACGATCTGGCTTTCAAAGGCCATAAATCGCTACGATGTTGATATTGACTAAAAATATCGTCAGGAATTAGGAGATATTGTTTTACTGAATCGAATGGTGGTAAGTTGCGACAAATTTTGTGGAATATGAATAAATAAATAAACAAAACTAACAAGTCACCTTTTTCTGCTGAAAGCAATTATACACGATCTGAAGATGGGAATTTCGTCGCAATACAATATGAAACTCTAACACTCGCACGAATTAACGCTAGGAGATTTCATTTTGAATGTTTAATTCTCTTCGAAAGAGCACCAAACTGTGTTGATGAGGTCGCGTGCGAGCGCTGTGACGTCTGTGGTGACGTGCTTGTAATTTTCGAAAACAGGAAATGGATAAATACCGATTTGACGGGATGTGGAAAACGCGGAGATATGGTTATGCTTGTTTAAACTTCAGTATATTTAGTATCAGTATATTTGATTTATGTTTAAACTTCAGTTCAGTTATTACCTAATTAAAAAATTTATTGAGACAGTATTGTATACAATATAGTATAATAACGTGAAATTGTTACGTGATAGGTGACAGTTTTCGATGTAGTTTTCTCTATAAAAGATTCTTATGTTAATCTTGACAGCACTTGATTCTGTATATCCGCATGCTTGTATATCCGCAACCCCACCTTCATCTCAACTTCAAGATTTCTGGTTGGAAGGACGGTTTCATACACTGGGTGCCAGAGGTTCTTCCACCCTCGTAGGGGGGAATAATGAGGGATACACGAGGATTCAAGCTGGGAGGCGGCGAGCGGGAAGAACCTCTGGAACACTTCTATGGTTTCTCAGATCGAACCGCACCAATCACGATGCTTAATAGCGTGAAGTGATCCAGAATCTGGATCACAGTCTCTGGATCACAGTGTTAATTGGTTAACGGCAGGGACTTGTTAAAACAATGACTTTCATTGGCTGTTTGAACCGTATGTCCTTCAAGATATTATCGTTCAGAATCCGTACAGGCATACGCTGTTGTTTACAATAATAATATTATACTTATAACATAGTCAGGCGTAAATATATATGCCTCTAGTTTTGCGAGTCTTGCGAGAGGATTTCCACAACTCGGTCGCGGTTGATTCGATTTTGAATTTTTTTACTGGACGGTGTTACAAAACTCAATAAACATCAAGATGATGCCTTGTTTCTGTGTTTCAGTTAATGCATCGAGGAATTTCGTGTGCGTGGCTGTCTAGTAATCAAGCATGTCAAGACAAGATGGGAGTCTTTATAGGCCTATTTATATCGAGACGAATTACCCGGCAAGTCGAGTTTATACTCGTCAACGACAAGATCCCGGCTATATTATAGAAACTTATACTGTAGTAAACCCGGGGGGGCTGTTTACATGTAGTAAAGAGTTCCCGGCAGAAAGAGGCGAGATGAATAGTTACCATATTAAACAAAAGATGTTCGAGTATTTGTTAACTCGGCCGCCCGAGATCGAATGTATATATGTGTATAAATGTATGTGCTTTGCATTTGAAATATCACTTAAATACATACGAATCATTAGATAAGTTTTATTCGCCAATTGCAGAGTAACTCGCCTCCGTATAAACAGGGCCTTGGACGGCAAATATTCGTTTGTATTATGTGATGAACAAGAAATGCTTCAAAGTTCAATAGTACCGAGGCGACGATCCTTTTACTGTAAAAACTAAAATACCCACTGCAGACGGCATTCAGGCCAACTCTCTCGATTTTACCGGGAGTCTCCGGCCGAAAATTAATGCAATCTCCTGGTCTCCCGATTTATATCAAATTCTCCCGATTTTTCAGAATATTCAGGAAATGTCGTTAAAAATCATAAACATACTGTTTTTAGCAACATAATAGCCCGTCTTGACCTTTTTATGATTTTACTTTATGGAAATTTATAGGATCACTTATAATATAATAATAATAAAAAACATTTATATAGCGCACAAACCAAGACTGTTCTAGGCGCTTATAACAACATACTTCCAAAATGCAGGAAACGCCATTTCAGAAGACTTAATGTTTATTATTTTTTCCCAGAAGAACTTAAGATTTCATTCACTGAACAGTCTCCCTAAATTTTACCTTCAGTAGTTGGAATGTCTTGCACTGTGAATAACAAATTCACCATAAACTCGACAATACTCGTCTCCGCTTTTTTTAAACACTTTTAACAGATGTATATGGTATAATGCCATGTGGCCATATAATATTATTCGCGGGTTTATTTTACTATAAAGACTCGCTAATTTTAATTTTTTGTTTTGAAATTGACACATTCTGTCGCAATTTCCATCGCTCAAATGTTCGGTTGAATACGCCCAAATCATCATCAGTCAAAAATAAAAAATACGTGTCCTATTGGCTAACGTTTGATTGACATGTGACAGTTAAACCACTAAAAGCCATAGAAGTGTTCCAGAGGTTCTTCCCCAAATGATACCTGTTTTAAGACCGTTAGTGAAGCCATTTTGCTCTTATTACGCGTAATAAGGTAATAAGCATTGAAACTAGCTATGTAGGCAAAGTGACCAAAGTAATAGGGTATACCATGCCCACTATAAGACCGGTATATTGCGTTTTTTGTCTTATTACTCGTAATTGCGTAATAAGTGTTGAAGTTGCATGGGCAGGTTGGACAGGTAAAAACACGGTTCTGAGGTTTATCATAATTGCAAAATGTATGCAATGCACATGTTATATTCCTGGTGAATTAAGCACATGGCATAGACCAGCAACAAGTTAATAAGGTAATAAGCATGCAAGGGGATAAGCACACATAAGCAAGCAATAAGGTAACAATGCAAGGTAATAAGGTAATAAGCATGCAAGGGAAGAAGCACACATAAGCAAGCAATAAGGTAATAGGGTAATAAGGTAATAAGCATGCAAGGGAATAAGCACACATAAGCAAGCAATAAGGTAACAAGGTAATAAGGCAATAAGATCATATTGAACAAGCGAAAAGATTAATGAGAAGCATATATGAACACAAAAAACGTTTACCGAAATTTTCAAAAAGAAATCAACGTAAAGTACTTGCAACAATAACTTGTAATAATCAAACGACACGCAAGTCATGCATATAGCACGTTTCAACTCCTGCATATGAAGTGTAAGATATTTATGTTCAGCTGTATATTGTAAATAAACCACTTTATCAATCGTTTTCACATGACACCATTGTATTTAACGTTTCGTATATTTTGATACCTCGCAGTTTAAAACATGCCTGAATGGATGAATTCCGGCATGTCGTTTGATCAGATTTATGATTGAATTGTAGAAAAAAGAAAAAATGACTCATATAGTAAAATACTTTGTCAAACTATCTTGACTTGTTTCTTTCTTGAGATATTCAAGAATGTTCGATGCTCAAATTCTCCAAACTATGACGTCAAATTGCATAAAGGCTTTGTGAAATTTAAATGTTACGAATCTAAAAAGATAACTGCATGATTCGAATCTGTCGTCATATAGTATATATATTTGTAGCATGTTGACCTAACACACACCCACGGTTTTACGATTTCGATGAACGATATAGCAATATCTTGCAGTTTGTTTTTCTTTGGGGGAAGTCGTTATGTAATGTGACGTCATAATGAAGATAATTCGCATATCAAACCTAAGGGGGGCAAAGTTTGGCAAATTTCCTGGGACACCGGTTTTCCACTATTAAGAAAAGCAATTTCGTGGCACCCACCTGGGGAATAATTTTATGTGGTACAATGCATAGTACCATAGACGAAAAACCTGGCCAATACCGAGAAAATGAGTGGTCAGCGATGTAATATAGTACTCCTTCCATGCATAAACACATGTCTAGCTTCTATCTTACAAGTGCGCATGCTCCTAAAGCATGTTGTAACTATTACGTCATTACATCCCTTTAAACCTTTAGTTTTTGCATTCACTATAACTGTTTGTGATTAACTAATATCAACCTGAAAGTTCCTATAATGTCTTATTTTAAAGTTCATTTATGATGACTTCTTAGACAATTAAAGTTCATTTTAAATGTTTTACTGATCTGACTGTTTATAGCCAAAGTAGGCTGCCGGTTTTGTTTTCCTTTTCGGGCGTTCATTGGTGTTCTGCTTGCTCGGCTGTTCTTCTTTATCTGCTGGGTTATCTGTTTCACCTTTCTTTTCTTTAAACTTTTTAAAATGTGACGAGTTCCGAGTGACTTGGCGATTGTCATTTGACGCTGTAATCATCGATCTAGCTTTCTTCTTAACAATTTGGTATTTCTGATGTTCATAAGGGGTCTGCAATTTACCTTTCTTTGAGTTTCTCAGCAGGACTGCATCACCGACTTTGAATTCAGAGGATTTGGCTTTGTTTCGTTTGTCAAAGTGGACCTTGTTCTTTTGTCTTGACTTACATGATGCATCAAGTGCTTGTTGATGGTTTGGGTCAGCTGATGCTACAGTTTGTGACTGGGGTAACTTGACATTTATGGCACGATTGAATAGCAAGGTTGCAGGAGCCTGGTGGGTTACACTATGGGGCGTAGCTCGGTAGTTTCTGAGGAAGGTAAACAAGTTTTGTTTCCAAGACCTGCCTTCAACTTTGGCAGTTCTAGCTGTTTTCTTTAACGTTCTCATAAATCGTTCGGCTTCTCCGTTTGCCTGAGGCCAATAGGGCGTTATACGCTAATGTTGGAAACCAAGATAATTAGCAAACTGTTTGAATTCTGTACTATTAAATGGGGCGCCATTGTCCGATTTAACTGTTCTGGGAATTCCGTGAGTAGCAAAGATTTTGTCAAGACAGGGAATAACAGTTGTATGGGCTACTGTTCTAATAATATCTACTTCGGGGTATCGTGAGTAGTCATTAATCAGTACAAGTAAGTACTCACCACTGGGAAACGGGCCGCAAAAATCAATTGATACACTTTCCCATGGATTCTTGCTAGCTTCAGGCATACGTAATGGTGCAATGTTGCTTGTGCTTGTTGTAATTTGGCAAGCTAAGCAGCAGCTAACCTTTTCTTCCACTTGTTTATCAATGGTCGGAAACCAGACCTTCTCACGTAAGAGTTGTTTTGTCCGTGATATGCCTTGATGGCCTTCGTGTGCGAGGTCTATCACATGGTTTTGAAGTTTACTTGGTATGACTATACGGGTACCACGTAGGAGGAGACTTTGATCACTGTTAACTGACAGTTCGTCTTGGATGTGAAAAAAACATTCTACCGACTTGCGATCAACACGAGGTTGGAGTTTCGCATTATGCCACTGTTTGGTTTGAATTGCTTGAATGACAGCTTGAAGTGTGGTATCGGCTTTTGTGGCTTCTTTGATTTCTTCCAGCGTAAGGGCCTTGGGAACAGCATGCATTGAAACGAAATTAACATATTCTTCAGCGCATCTCTCCTCATGGCAGGTGATGATGGCAACGGATGGCGGGACATAAAGTCGGCTGGATTGTCAGAACCGGGTTGATACTGAACATTGAAACAATATGGTTGTACCTTTAATAACCATCGTTCAATACGAGCAGGTGGTTTGCTTTGTGGGTCGTTGAAAAGACGTTCCAGTGGCTTGTGATCAGTAATAACAGAGAATTGGATACCATA
>CACRXK020017086.1:0-10880 GCA_902702795.2 Paramuricea clavata
GTCTAAATTTAGTTTGCACGAAAGTTGTAAATAACACCATATAAGGATAGACATTCCATATTTGGAAAAACGAACGTTACGGGGCAGATATTCAAATTCATTAGTTATCGATGCAGGCTCTCAATTCAGCTTGAGAGCCTGTTCGCAGGCTAAGTACATAATTGTCCTATGGCCAAGCAGTTCAGAGGCCGACCATTTAGTATTTGTATAACCCTCTGTCGAGGATACATACATTATAAAAGTGTACCCACCCCTTTGTAGGGATGTGCCGGATCCAGATACTCATGGTATCCGATATCCAGTAAAATATAGACATCCGCAGTATATGCAATAAAAATTTGCCAAATATTTACCGGATAGTGCTAGGACTTTGATTAGAACCTATCCAATACCATCCGGTATATGGTAAAACACTATCCGGCACAAAGGGTTGCATGATTTGAAGTGGTTGTGTTTCAAACACGAAGTTTGTCGATAAAAACAGTTTAGTTTTATAAACATTTCAAAACGTTTTTTGCAGCATTCTAGGTTGAATTTAATTTACATTAAATTGAAGCTTATACTGTATTACGCATAATGGCAAAACTAAGTTTAAAAATTAAAAGTTTTTGTAATTGCATCTGATATAAGTTTTTCGTTATTTTTACAATTTGTTAGGAAATAACAGAAACTAAAAAAATGATTATGCAATGTTATCATGATAACCACTTCAAAATACTCACGTTTCGAAAAATATAACTGCTTGGTTAGCAAGGCGAGCGGTTTCTGCACGCATGTCATGTATTTCTAGTTGTGTAATTCCGTAATGTATATTAAGTGAGATTATTTAAAATTCTCCGATGCATGAAAAATTGAAAGCATTCCTCAGGATCCTGTTCTGTATTTCAGTCCCAATATAAGATCACTTATTTCCCAGTATATGATAACCTATATTTCCCAGTATATGAAACTAGTTCTTGGGGGCTCTTTACATGATCTCGCTTTGCCGGGACGAGATGAGAAGCGGGATAATTAATAATTGCGGGATTGGAATAAGTCACAGTTCATGATTCACCACAACTAATTATTTTATAATGTGATAGATTACAGTATACAATTCTAAATAAAATGTTGTTCAAACAGCAATAGTATAAATATGACATGTTCTCGCCAAGATTTTAGACCTTTAACCGGCGTTGGAACTTTCGTTTAAGCCTAGCGACTTATTTCAATACATCAAAATCATCCCGTCTTATGCTTCCATCCTATCTCTCGGCAACTCTGAATCATGTAAACAGCCCCTTGGCATAGTCATCAGTCATATTACGTTTTATATCTTAATTAAATCTCATTCGCCACTGAAATTTGCCTTAAAGGCTAGATTTTCATATTGCATTGTCTGAATTCGCTGATCACCCCCCTTCGTATGATCTGGACAAGCACCTGTGCCGGGAGCTTGTAGTGGTTGATAAAAATTCTCAGGTTCTTGGTTGTCTTTCAACGACATGTAGGTCGAAGGTTCCTGACCTGTAGAATTGTCTGGTCGAGATCCAGTGCAATTACGTTCAACAGATTCCAAAACTTCGTCTGGAGTTTCGTATAGAGTGTCGTCATTCACGTACGATCCTTTTTGAGCACCTTCGAAGCCCTTCATCGATTTCGAATCTGTAAGATTTAAAGAACATAGTTGCAAATCGTCAGAAAATCGTACAACGAATAATATTTTTTGTTTTTGTTTAACTATTCATTTCCAACCCTATATTTAATGTTGTTATTTAGGCCTGTTTTAGACGTTGAATCACCGTCGAATTTAATAATTCGTTGAATTTATTGCTGTTGATTTTATTATTCGACAGAAATTCTCATTTTCATGTGATTTTATTCGACGCACCACATTACATTAAACCAGGGGCGGCGCTAAAGGAAGGGTGGAGCACCAGTCGGCAAAATTGGTTAATCCCAGTCGGAAAATTGTTTTGTAGCCATGCACCAAGACATGAATTTGATAGGAAAAAATAAGCTGAGTGAAACAGAGTAAAAATTAAAACTATAGCAAAATATTTGAGAAATTTACGAAAACGTGAAGGAAAAAAGAAAACATTAAATAAAGGAACAACGATAATTATGTTAAATTCAATTAAATTTGTCAAAGTGTTTAATTGGCTTCATCGTACAATTGAAAAAAGTTAAACTGAGTTTGAAATTAGAAATCAGAAGCATTACATTCAAGAATTAAATTCGGCGACGAAAATCCGACGTCTAAAACTTGAACGAAACAGGCCCTACTTGCATTTTAAGGAATAAGCCGCTATCGTTTGACAGCTTAAAATCTTTAGTTCATTAAAAATTACTGAACGACGGAAGAAATACATATTTGCAATAGATGCTTAGTCCGCGAACCAACGGCGCAAAGCGCCGTTTCAAGAGTAAATCCGGGGCGAGGGTACTAATTCCGCTCCGCTATTTACATCGGGGGAAAAAGAAAGCATTTAGCGAAGTTTAAAGTGGTGTATATGGTCGTGTATGGGTGGACCTCTTCACTGATCTCAAAAATATGGCTGTTTGCCAAGAGTGGGATCGATAAGCAAGATTTCAATTTCCAAAAACATATATTTGGAAAATCATTTCATACAATGAGCGTTCGAGCAATCAAAGAAATATAAGAATAATTGATATACTATAGGAAATCGTGAAATGTAGAGCAAGTTTGCTTTGAATGTTTAAAGTTTATGAATTTTGTTGCTTTTAATTTTTTGCGTAAAACACTGCTTTCTTTTTCAATCTAGCTGCATACATAACGCGTTCCAAACTATCTTTGCATTTTCCAAAATAATATTTTTTCGACAAAAACAGCCTTATTTGCAAAATTTTGCTGACACCAAAAACCTTTTAAGAGAAAAATACCACCTTTAATTGTAAAAAATGATAATATTTGCAATACATGCGACAATATCTTACGATTTAAAAAACACCTTGGATAAATAACGAAATGTGCAACACTCCATTGGGTTGGAACTTATAAAAGTATCATACAATGTTTTCTTTATAGTTTGAATACTCTTATAAGCAGACTCTTAATACGTCCAAAGTATCAGAAATTCTGATATTTTTCAAATCCCCTATACAGGGTGTCCCAAAAAAATGTCCTCCATCATATTTTGTGGTACTACATCGTTAACGACCTGTAATCGAATATTCACATTTTTTCATTTTTTTTATCAATGAACATATTACGTTAATCGTTGCACTTTTTCGCATCAAAATATTTAACCGTTCGCCTTCTAGAGTTACGGTGGCGACACCAATATTATAGGTTTAAACATATTACGGAACGTAATAAAATATTTTTAATGGTAATTAGTTGTAGCCAAAATCGCGAATTAATTTTCTGTAAAAATGAAGCAATCCCCAGAAAAGGGGAAAGATTAGTGCTGAAATCCCAACATTTGCTCTTTCATGGAATAAATTGAACGGAAAACAGCAAATTTAAGGCATTTTGCCAACCTTAGCTTTGCCTTTGTCAATTTGCCAGGGATTTTTCATCTTTTTTTTATTAATTTCTACAAGAAACAAAAGTTTAATAATAGAGATAAAAAACATTTTCTTTTTGAGCAGAAAGGTGGGTAGAAACTTTAGAAATCCTTCTACAAATTTGCATTATTTTTAACCTATAATTTCTGTAATTTGGACGGGTTGCAAAATTGGTGTTGCCACCTTAAGTATCTCTAGAAGCCGAACGGTTAAGTCTTTTGGTGAGATAAATACTATGATTAATATAATGATTGTTTTTCAACCCACTGCAAAAAAATTGAACCTTTGATTAAATATAGCGAAGTAATACCACCAAACATGACCGGGGACATTTTTTTTGGGACATCCTGTATGTGAAATATACTTAAAACTGCAGAGACTGATAAGTCGAAAGTACTGAGAAATTCTGATACTTTTGAAATCCTCTATACCTCAAATATCATTAAAACTGCAGAGACTGGTAGTCCAAAGTATCAGAAATTCTGATACTTTTGAAATCCTCTATACCTCAAATATCATTAAAACTGCATTGACTGGTAGTTCAAAGTATCAGAAATTCTGATACTTTTGAAATCCTCTATACCTCAAATATCATTAAAACTGCATTGACTGGTAGTCCAAAGTATCAGAAATTCTGATACTTTTGAAATCCTCTATACCTCAAATATCATTAAAACTGCAGAGACTGGTAGTCCAAAGTATCAGAAATTCTGATATTTTTGAAATCTTCTATACCTCAAATATCATTAAAACTGCAGAGACTGGTAGTCCAAAGTATCAGAAATTCTGATACTTTTGAAATCCTCTATACCTCAAATATCATTAAAACTGCAGAAACCGGTAGTCCAAAGTATCAGAAATTCTGATACTTTTGAGATCCTCTATATGTGAAATATACTTAAGTATATTTAACTGCAGAGTAACTGCAGAGACTGATAGTAATATACAATTTATTTAATATTTAATATGTTCATTCTGATAATTTGGTGACCAACTATAATTTTGTAATCTGTTTCGTATGTACGAAAGTATCAGCGATATAAATGGTTTAAATATCGGGGCGTAGTAAACTAAGCGCTGTTACGGACTCCCTGCCATTAATTGTATTATGGTTATTTACAAGGCAAAGCTAATAAATTAAATTAATTAATTAAAAAGTATCAGACTTTTTATACTTTGTACCACCAGTCTCTACAGTTTTAGGTATATTTGAGATATAAATGGCTTATTTCTGATAATTTGGAACACCAGTCTCTTAGACGGCCGGCCAAGTCATCAATTTGTTCAACTGGATGGCAACTTTATGTTAGAAGCTGGTAACAGGCATTTTCTTATAGTTCAAGCCTTGGTGAACACGACTATATGTGTTACCACTTCTGATTTTTGCTTTATAGCCAAACATTTGAGAATTTTAAAATTTTGCCTATTAAATTACTATGATCAGAAAAAAATGTAAAATTTCATGTTCTCTTATACGAAAAATAAACTATACCACTAGAAAGAGCGTAAAAAACTATATATAAGACAATTAAGTGAGTTCTACGTTTTTCCAATCCTATTTCGAGTTTTTAATGTTAAAAAATGCAGAAATGACCAAATTAATGCTAATTAGTACCCATTTTGCCAACTTTAACCATCTTTAATTCAAAATCGGCTTGAAAATCGCACTAGTCGCTTAGTTATCTTATATATAGTTTTTTGCGCTCTTTCTAGTGGTATAGTTTATTTTTTGTATAAGAGAACATGAAATTTTACATTTTTTGCCATCATAGTAATTTAATAGGCAAAATTTTAAAATTCTCAATTTTTTTACTATAAAGCAAAAATCAGAAGTGGTAACACACACAGTCTTATTCACCAAGGCTTGAACTATAAGAAAATGCCTGTTACCAGCTTCTAACATAAAGTTGCCATCAAACTCTCTTTAGAGGCACTTTTTGCCACCTTGGCCGGCTGACTATCTGCAGTTTTAAGTATATTTGAGATATAGCTAATGAGGATTGCAAAAGTATCAGAATTTCTGATACTTTCGACTACCAATTTCTGCAATTTTAAGTATTTTTCACATATAGGGGATATGAAAAGTATCAGAATTTCTGATACTTTGGATTACCAGTCTCTGCAATTTTAAGCATATTTGAGATAAGTGGATTATAAAAGTATCAGAATTTCTGATACTTTGGACAACCAGCTAGTCTCCGCAGTTTTAAGTATATTTTAGATATAGCGGATTTCAAAAGTATCAGAATTTCGATCTGATCACACTTTGGATTATAAGTCTCTGCAGTTTTAAGTATATTTGAGATAAGTGGATTTTAAAAGTATCAGAATTTCTGATACTTTGGACTACTAGTCTCTGCAGTTTTAAGTATATTTGAGATAAGTGGATTTCAAAAGTATCAGAATTTCTGATACTTTGGACTACCAGTCTCTGCAGTTATAAGGTTTTTGTATATTTCAATTGGAGCATCTCACAAAAATTTATGCTGCTTAATAAGGTGTATCTATATCTTCGCATTTCCAACATAATGTATTGCAATTTGCTTATTCGTCATTTTTGCTAGTCCGTATCCTCTATTTTTGCAGACAAAAATTGATGGTCAGCAAGATTTTTTGAAAATGATTGTTTATGTTGACGGGTTTTTCTATATGGAAACAGTTTTCGCGCTTTAAGCGTGATTTTGCAAATATCATTTCAGATATCATTTCTTTTGACTTATTTTGCAGATAGTATAAAGCCATAAAGTATTTAAACGTTTTTTTATATTTTGCGAAAAATGAGCAGAAAATCTGCAAAATGAGGGGAAAATAGCCCAAAAAAAGAATTTTGGAAAATGCAAAGATAGTTTGGAACGCGTTACATGTAGTGCAGGATTTATATAAAAAAGTGCACACAGTTGGAAAAAGTTCGCTAAACAGCAAATTCCTCAAAATTTGTGAAAACTTTATGTATGCATGGCGGTGTTTGGGGTCTTCTGGTATCTTCACCACTAAAATTATTTTGAAAAATAAATTTTCTAGTACAGGTAGGAGGGTTGTTTTTAAAACCCACTTTAAAAATGGCTTGCCCACCAAAACAGAAGGCTTAAAACGCAATTTGAATTCATGGGGTGCAAATCTAGAGGGTGTTTTATGAACTATCAAAGTACCAGACAATTTGATGTACATGAAGTCCTAAGCGCGACCTCCAAAACTTGTACTTTTTTCCTCATATTTCGAATTCACGCATAATTTATCACACGCAAGACTGGTTTTATGCATGATTGATTAATTTCTTACATTCTCTTTACAAAAAGTTTAAAAATTATGCGTGACATTATTGTACATCTGGTACTTGGAGAGTTCGTAAAACACCATCGAAATTTGCACCTTATGAATTCAATTGTAAAATTGCGGCGTTTTATTAAGCCTTCCATTTTTGTGCGCAAGCCATTCTTAAAGTAGGTTTTAGGAACAACTCTCATGCATTCCAGATAATTTTAGTGGTGAAGACACTACCCATGTAACCATGTTTGCATATAGTTTTCACAAATTTTGCGGAATTTGCAGTTGAGCGAACATTTTCAAACTGTGCAGTTTTCTTTTTATACACCCTGTGTTCGGAAATTGATTGTTGTATAGTTCAAAGTACTAAACTTTCAACTATTTTGTCATTTTGCACAAATATATAAAAAATTTTAAATGATCGTGTGGGCCGTGTGGCAACACAACGCGAGACTCAATAAATAAAGGTTAAATCAATGTTTGGAAAATATAGGCGAGGGGGTGCTGCATACATGTATTTCTGATCATACGATTTACTTCACTATATTTGAATAGGTTACAATGATAGTTTTGCTCAAAGTGCTCTATTTTCATACATAAAATGGACATATTATAACCTGGAACCAGAGACCTAGCTGGCAGGGTCGATTCCCAGTTGGGTCGCTAAGAAATCAGCAGATGATTTGACTCCATTTGGAAAACTGACATATGCAGCTGAAAGGGTTCTTGTACAAAGGTGTTCTTAAGACGCTGTTGCGCCCCTCAATCTCTATGTCTAAAGATAAGAGATTCACACTATACGTACCTAAATTCTGTGTCCGGTGTGCTTGTTTTGATGTCTGAGATCTGTGCTTTGCATGTCTGCCGTTATTTTGAATAAGGCGACGTTGGTATATGTTCACACACAGTGAAAGCAGAAAACAGAGGCACGCAATAACCAGCGGTATCAAAAGTTCCATGAAGGTTTTATCCCCAGTGGATTGTTCTGTACTTCGTCTTTCAATATATTCCTCTATATAAAATGTTCAATTTACTACCAAAACCGTGGATGCTTCTTCTCGCCCGAAAAAACGTGTCATGTTTTCGCGTCAAAACATTCAGAATTGTGACTACATTCCTACGCCTATATTACTATTAAAATAGCAATCTATTATTAGCTAATCTCAACCTAATCTCTCACGGGCCAATCAGACGTCGTCATTCACAAGATATCTATTTCACGACGTCAGGAATGTAGTTTTATTTTGGAAAAGTTTGACACGAAAACATGAACTTTCAGCCGATAGGAAGCAACGGTAATAAGAAATTGTTCAAAGTGCTTAAGAAATTTTCAGTGTTAAGATTTTCTTGATAGAGTTTTTTTGTGTTAATTCCAATTCTGAAAAGCGATTTTTAAATTTTCGTGTAGCTTTGTTTTTATCGGCTATCAAAGTCGCGAAATTAAACGCTCCAGATGCAAAAATCAGTGTAGGCTATGACGACGTCATAACGATGTTTCTTGCTGGATCGCCATGCATGCGGTTTGTAAACATGGCGTCGACTTCGACTGGTTCTTTGCGTAAACACGGAAGTAGATCTTGGCAGTTCACACGTTCAGGGTATGGCTGTGTCATCGATACCGTCACGTGTGGCAATTATAGCGGCTGTATATTCTTCGCATGGACTACCACCTTGAAACGCCAAATTAACAACATTTTTTCGACTTTTTCAACAAACTTGGTATCAGAATGATCAGAAAAGATTCAGAAGCACTTTAGAAAGGTTTTGGTGGCGAATATTTAATTCCAATAAGAGAAAGATCGGAGTAGTAATATTTTTTGACGATTTACCTGGAGGTTTTACCATAGTTTTAACACTGCTACTCCATTCTGTTGAATAATACGAGTCCTATTGAAAAGACAACAGTGATGGTTACTAGCGATGTTTTTGTTCGCTATAATTATATTTGTTTTAAGTAGATAAATGCAATCCCTGTTTGCTTCTGAAAACACATAAATTCATGAATAAAGCAATACCGAATGTAGACTTTCCAAAGTCCTTTCCAGACCCTTCTATGGCAGTCTATACCGCCGAATGGTTTTCCGTGCAGGATTGCGTGATCCATGCACGAGGGATGTCGAGAGACTTTCGGAAAGCGTAAAAATACTCGAGCAACATCCCAAGTGCATGGATCACGCTATCCTGCTTGGAAAACCATTTGGCAATTGTTTTATGAAATAACTACAGTGAGACAATGACATTTTGAGAATCCCGCGAAAATCCCGCGAAGGCATTTTAATTCCTCGTGCAGGATAGCCTGATCCTGCACGGCTATTGACCAATCAAATTTCGTGTTTCATACTTATTATGTAATTTAATTTGATTAGCTCCATTATTCAGCTTGTACTCACGTTGCTTTCAAAAAATCTCAGGAACACGATATAACTTGAATTCTGTTTCAGAGGTTGGTTGAAGTATTTTTGTTTTTCAGAATTATACTCCTTGCCATCACCGATCACGAATGTCAAAGGTAGAACATCAGCTTTCAAATAAGCGGTGACATAGAGATCTTGTATGTTTTCCTGGAAAGGTCCCAGGTTGTTTGTTTGAAAATTAGCGCTGGGTATTGAACTGCCGGCTGTTGCATTGTGAACTATGACCATCACTCCTCTAAATCATTAAGCATCGCACCATAGAAGCAAAACAAAGTGCTATTATTAGAGGTAATCATACATTTTATAGTAGCATGAAATGAGGAATTAGTTGTCAAATGAGAATGCAGGGGTAGTACATTTTAGATGCCAGTCGAGATGTAGAGCGCAGTGACGATGGCGTTGGGGACTCTCATTTAATAATATCGTTACGTCGCAATGTGAACTCATGTAATTACTGTAAATCACAGATCGCTCCGTAATAAAATTACAAAAACGAAGAGAAGGAAATTAATTCGAAATTATTTCTTTGGAGAGATTCGAATTCAATGATTGAATAAGGTTAAGAGTCTACATCTCGGAACCGAGGTAAAGCTGCTAAATGAGTGAGTCAAGAGCTAGGAGCCAAGGAGAGATCGCTGACATATCATGTTGCCGAAATTTGTTTTACCATTTCTTTCCCAGGGAAAAATTTGCCTAGAAAAAATTCTGGTCGATCGTTCCTCATGTTAAATATCGCATGCCAATAATGACAGAATCACCCCTCGAATTTCTACACGATGTACTCGAAGGAGATGTTATATTTTGGCCACGTAGAAACTTACTTGATATATTCTGCTGGTTTGGGTATGTTTAAGCTCAGAGTATAATAGGACGTTGCGAATGGATTTATTGGCTCTAAGAATAAAAAATTCAGCAGTTAATACATTAATTGCAGTGGTTGCCAACTAAACAGCCTGTGAGGTCAATGTACGGAGTAAAATATCCACCAAGACTGTGGCAAACACTACTGCATATATAGGAGGGGCCAGAGGGAGCATGTAACTGCTCCCCCATAATTTCCTAACTTTTTTAAATAGTAACCGAATAACTGCGTAACAGAGCTTTTACAATAACTATGAAAGCATTGGTAGGTTATTTATTAAGAAAACTTGCATGCATAGATCGTTTCGAAAAATAGTTGTCATTCTTTTTTCTTCCAAAAATAATTTCAACCAAGGTAGTCACTGCCGCCTTATAGAATACTTCAAGACTAACAGTTTTACAAAGTATGAATGTAATACTTTGTATATTGTCTTTGAGAAATTAAATGTTAAAAATACTGAAGTTTATCGTAGATTTAGTTTGGTGTTTTTGCACATTTCCAAGGGCTACAATTTCGCTTCCAAATAACAATCTGGTAGTGCATAAAGTAGAACATAATGCAAAATTGTGGGGGATAGTTTTCGAATCGGTCAATGGGGAAAAAAGTTTAAAGAAACGCAATTTGCAGCAACAAAAGAGAGGCAATAACTAATATCGCAACCCAAATCCCCCTCCCCCGAAACAAAATTGGGCTACTGTGGCAAGACATAGAGTTGTAGATATAAACGTCGGTTTAGGCAAAACTTCAAAAGGGTTGTCGCAACTTGCTTGACTGTTTTTCCACCACTGTTACGACACAATCGGAACTCGATGATTCACAGTACTACATGC
>CACRXK020017089.1:0-10876 GCA_902702795.2 Paramuricea clavata
GGGGGGGGGGGATTTTCCAGACTAACATAAAAATAGTCAAAAAAATTTTCCATACTAACAGAAGCAAATTCAAAATTTTTCGTCGCAAACGTAACAAAAGCTTTAAAATTGTTAAAATTGCGAACCATTTCATAACTTTGGGCAAAATTTTACCAAATTTTTCCCAGTTTTACCTTCAACTTTAATCGGGCCAACGTTTGAACTATTGGGGGGTGTCACCCCCATACACACACGCCCTATAGCGACGTCCCTGGACGGTGCATCTGTCTTTCACTGTGTTTTTAACGATTTTCTTATTGAAAGTGTTTGCAAGCCCTCGTAATTCAATTTTCGAAATTTACAAGCTTGAGCCGAAAATTTGCTGTTTTGTGAGTTGGCAACGGGGGGGGGGGGAGCTTTAATTTGCACAATTTCACGGTCAGTTGGTGAAGGCACGTTAACATCTCTAGTAAAGCATAGATACAAAACAATGCAACAAGTTTACATATGCGTCAAGATTGTTTTACTGCATATTGTTTTCAGTAGTCTTTTATCGTTCATAGTTGAGAGTAGAATCTCAACATGACAACTGCTGTCAGGATTTCCCCATTTGGAATATTCTGTTTTGTTTGTGGTAGTTTCATAGTACTGTATGCTTTGAAGGATTTTATGTCCAGCCGATTATCACTATCAGAGCGGTATACGAGTAAGGAGATCCCGTTTAAAACACTGTTAGAGACGTCAATATATTTGGCAGAAAAAGGAGGCAACGTTCTCAAAGAAATTCGGGAAAAAAGTGATTTACAGGTTTGTAGTTGGACATAATATTAACAAATATAAAGTACATCTGTCCACGTTTTATACATGTCAACACGTATTAAATATTGATTTGCCAGCCCGAGGTCAATGGTCAGGCTTAATTTATTTCAGTCTTCAGATGTTGATTTTGCACGTGCATGTGAAACGGGTCAATAAATCATAAATTGATACTAAAAAAAGTATCAATACTTGTTAAACGTATTGGTAATTTTGATCCTTCAGGGCGCTGGGTGTTAAAGATGCGGTATAGTCCGTATGTAAGGCTTTGTTTACATTTCGGTATCCAAAATATAGAATTTTATTCAAAAACTATTTATATTTTCATGATTCTATTTCTAGAGTATATTAAATTATCAAAACACAACAATCAAGCTTTGCAAGAACATATAATGAAATAAAAACCTAACTAAACTGTTTGAGGGCTCCTTTGTGCACATGCACAGATCGGACTGTACAGCATCTTTAATTAAAGTTTGACTTAGAGCTAACCTTGAGTTAAAGTCAGCATGTCTGTTTATCTCAAACCTGGAAACAGGATTTTGAAAATAGTATTTTCCTCTTTAGGGACCGGTGTCCCAGGAAATTTGGCCCCCCAAACTTTGGCCCCCCTTTGGCCAAATTTCCTAGGAAGGGGGGCCATATTTCCTAGGAAATATGGCCCCCCCTTCGGAAATTTGCCCCCCTCGAAAACATAGTTTACTTTATCACTATAATCTCGGAAATCGTGAAGCTTCTTCTAAAACCAAGATCCTAAAAGTGTTTGTCAGTATTTATGCATGAGTCAATTCCTGGAGTAACCATCCCCCCCCGGGACACCCCCGGGAATTTGCCCGATAGACAGTTCACGGGGGTCGGGAATTTGCCTTTCATATATGTGCACGGGGGCCGGGTATTGGAGGACCCCGGGGATTTGACAAATGGTTGACCAAAATCCCATGCACAAATTTTAAGGCAGCAAAACCTAGTTTCAGGCACGCATGTGGGCGCGCTGATCGTATTTTGCGCCCTCGTGGTCAAGGTGGCGTGAAATTTATTGTAAGAATAAGCGAAAATTATACCCTGTGCCATGCAAATTTAAATACAACTATTAAAGGTTTATGTTTTATAATATTCCATTGCAGATTAATACTATAATGTTATTAAATGATTATGATTATATGCCATTAAATGTTTAATTAACTTTTACAGTCGATTTCACGAAACTTTGACCACAAATTTTCCGAACTTCGTTGCGATCGAAGTTCACAAGATTGTTGCGAAGTTCAAAAGTTCATAATGAGATTCACAAACCAGTTTGTTAATAACTACGCATTTGATTGGCTTCTTTTACTTCACAGACCAATCAGGGACTTTGTTTACAGATTGGCTTGTGAATTCCAATATGAGCTTGCGAACTTCGCAACGAACTTGCGAACTTCGCAACGAAGTTCGGAACATTTGTGGTCAAAGTTTCGTGAAATCGACTGTAAAATTGTCCCCGGGGTGGGGCATTTTCCACTCTCAGCTTGCCCAGGGGCCATGCACTAGTCTTCAAGTTGTGTCCCGGCACCCGGGCATTTACACTATCATAACCAATCAAATCAAATGCCCGGGTGTGTTCCCGGGGGGGGGGATGGTTACTCCTGGAATTGACTCATGCATTATAGTTGGTTAGCATAATTTATTTGTGTCGAAATTCTTCATTGCGGCCAAGAACTAAAAGTTTGAAGGAAAGCGTAATAATAATGTGCTAGTGCAGTCATGCCAGACACATACATGGGTATCTGTTGAGGACAACGTTAGTGCATAATGGCTTAGCTTTAAGCTAAGGGCACGAAACGATTTTTAGAGATAGGAATTTTTAAGATATTACAAGTTATTTAGATCTATAAAATTCAGTCACATAGTATAAAATTAGTCAGAATAACAACTGCACTTTAGCAAACGATGACATCATGCGTTGGCGAATATGTTAATATCGCGCGTCTAATAAATAACAGGGAGTAATTAGCAAAAGGGTAAAAGTAGACTTTTAAGTGGAAATGTTTGTTCGAAAAACAAAATCAAATGAGTGGTTATTTCGTAAAAAAACCCTTTTCCTATGCATTTTACTTACATATACACAGTATATATAATCGCTTATATGGTTGGGATGCATTACATAAGCATTCCGTAAAAACGGAAGTAGATTGTATGCTTCATAGCTCACAAAAAAAAACATTCCACACACAGAAAAGCACAAAGGTTTGAATGGCTAACAAAACATTTCGCAAACACAAAAGCACTCACGATTTTCGAGCTAAAAGATAAAGAAAACTATAATTTTTTAGAGGGGGCCAAATTTCTAAAGGGGGGGTCATATTTCCTAGGAAATATGACAAATTTTCGGGGGGGAGGGAATTTCCTGTGACACCGGTCATTAATAATGGGAGGGGGATGGTGGGTGATAAATACCAAATATTGAACATTTTTTAGAGCCACCCCCAATTGCAAGACCTTTATTTTCAGGACACCCCCACCTTCATCTAGAAAATAAATTTAGAACCCCCGTCCCCTCCAACATTTAATTTATTACATTTTTTGGTGTAAAATAAGTAATGGGACAAGTACTAGGGACCAGTATTCAAATTTTGAAAATGAGTAGGAAAATATTAAAAAAATGGGGTCATCCCTTGTCACAGTAACAGTAACAAATGGCTTTATTAGCATGACTTCACATACAAGTATTGCTAAAGCTTATTAGTTAATTATAAATAGTTACAAATGCAAAATGTTCTGTGGTAATATGACACTGTGAGTAATACAAGAAATAAAAATGAATTTATTGATATAAAGAAAGGCATAGTTAACAAATGAATACTCTATTTACAGCATACAGTATATGTAATTGAAGAAGTTTGAGAGTTAGTTCGATAGCCTATTGACTGTCAGCATTCCGAGCTTCAAGGCATTTAGATCTCTTCTCAAAACATAAAGAGATAAATTTTGATAATTTTATCACGGTTTCTTTATCAGTTGATTTCATTATCTCAACTGATAAACTGTGTTGGTTTAAATCTGTTTCATTGGTGGGATCACTTTCCAAGTCATTTAAAAAGTTTTCTCGGAGACTACTATAGGCTTCTGTTCACAGGATGTTAGGAAGTGATGTTCCGTTTCAATTTCTCCTGCCTGGCAGACCTTGCATATTCGGTCTTCTCGCGCAATGTTTTCGTATCTACCGAGTTCAATCATTAGTTTATGGTTACTTAGTCGGAGCTGTGTTAAACGTTTTCTTTGGTTTGAATTAGTTATGGTAGTCAAATAAGTTTCAAGCTCATAGTCTTCCTTTATGCTTGTGTAGAAGGTAAGTTTGGATGAGTTTTCAAGTTTATGTCTCCAGAATCTTTGGTAGTTTTCTTTAGTATCTTTAACGCATCATTCAACTAGATTGGTTGTAAGTGAATCTAGGTCAGGGATTGCTCTATTACAATTCAAGGTTTTTACTATATCCATTGCTTTTCCATAGAAAGAATTGCTCTTTTCAATAAATAAATCTTTTGATATGAGGAAAGCTTGTTTTGAAATGGTTGTTTCAGGAAGTGAATTAAGATGAGTGACGTACTTGAAGATTCTTTTGAATACATTGATAATTAATGGATATTCTCCAAGTTCGCTTCTTGAGGCGATATTACTCGTCTTTCTGCCAACGCCGAGAATTGAGGCCGCCCCCAATTCAGGCAAAAATACAGGTAGTTGAAGCCGCCCCCCTTTTCTCACCCACCGACCCCCCTCCCATTATTAATGACCGGTCCGTCCCTAAAAACATTAACCCAGTAAGTGTCAGAGCATGCTCCTCCTGACGAGTAAAATCATCTAGCATTAAACAAAATACAATTATAATAAAGTAGGGCCCATCTGACATCCATGGCAAACTTTTCATGTGCCGATTAGGAATCTAATGCAAGTATTAAGTGCAGGCCTGCCAAGGTGTGGTGCATAAAATGAGGGAAATTACAATATTTGTGATTTTTCTGTGTGTGACGTGAGCTGACAATAAACATGAGCTCAACGAAATCGTTAGTAGGGACTAAGGGATTGCTGTGAGTGCTTTGTTTAATTAAGAGAACCTTGAAACTAAGACTGCATTCAGAGCACTCTTGCTCTGCTTTGCAATACATATCAATATCGATATGTGTCTAGATAATTTGTTAGGTTTTTCTGGTAGCCCTCCCAACATAAGGCCGTCGGAAGTAAATCAATATTGGGGGGAGGGGGTGAACCGAAATTAGTATAGGCCACATTAGGTGGCGTGACAAGGGGCGGGGACTTTTATAAACAAGATTGACATTTTGAAGTAATAGCAAAGTACAATTAGTTGATAGACAGATAATACAAAAACAACATTGAGACTGTGAGACATATCGTGATTCGTGAGACTGTGAGAAATTTAATATATTTTAGGTTTAAGTTTTGTAAGTTTTATTTTTGGATTTTCGATTAAATAATTAATAGTATACTACGTGAGTAATGAGTTCGGTATACTAGTGGTGCCGTGACCAGGACTCGAGAGGAAAAAAGCGACGAAAATCAAACACACAAAGCGGCGAAATACGAAGTAAACACTGTTGATTTATCATTATGAGCGACGAAGAGGGGGCGAGATTACAAACGCAGGTGAGCAAAAACTCGAAGGAGATATTGAGAAAGAGATTTCTAAGTTGAAGTATTTCTTAGAAGAAACAAATGAAATTATTCAAGCGAAAGATTACGGTGAAATGGAAGCTATAAACAATCGCGCTGGGAAAATAATTGTCAAAATATCGGAGCTAATTTCACAAACAGAAGAGTTGAAAATCGATAACGGCAAAACACCGCGTTCAGTTAGACAGTGGAAAAAGGAAACAAGAGCTAAATATTCTGCGCTGATCGAAGACAAAGAGAAAATAGCACAACAACTAAAGGAAAAACAAGAAAAAGCTTATGACGAAGCTGAATTACGACGGCTAGAATTGAAAGATAAACAATTTCAACAAGAAGAACAACCACGAGCTGAAATTCGCGAAGCACAAGAGGAACGCGAACGACAATTATGGCAAGAAAGGCACGAAGCTGAATTACGCATGACTCAGAGAAAGATTGAAATAGAAAAGACCGCTCGTTCATCTGCAGCGAAATTACCAAAGTTAAAAATAACACCGTTTAATGGGACCCCCACAGATTGGGTGCGATTTGAGAACATGTTTTTGACACTTGTTCACGAAAAAGCGAGTACAGCCGAAGAAAAATACGGGGTTTTATTGGAAATGGTGAGCCCAAAGGTGAGGGAAAAGATTGCTAATTTGAAACCAGGTGAAGTCGGTTACAAGATTGCATGGGAGAGATTAAAAAGCGAGTATGGTCACCCCAAACATGTTATCAATGCCCATATGGATGCCATAATTAACTTAACTCCAGTAAGAGGACATAATTATGAAAAAGTTCAAGATTTCTATGAGAAATTAAGCAAGAATTTCGATGCACTTCAAACTCTGGGAGAAAGTGAAAAACTTTCTGGATTTGTTATGGCTACAATCAACAAGTTGCCCCACATAAAACCCGACTTGGTTCGAGCGGACGATGACTGGGAAGAATGGTCCATGGAAGTACTAATAAAGAATTTGCAAAAGTGGCTTCGACGGAATAAAGTGGATGATGCGAGCAATCAGAAAGAAACCAGATACAAGAAACCAGAAGGACATTGGTATCAAAAGACATCAGGACCCCCAAAACCTCACTGTGTTTTTTGCGCGAACAATGAACACTGGAGTGATCAGTGCAAAACAGTGAAACGATTGGCCGACCGAAAGAAATTCTTCGCTGAGAAGAATCTGTGTTTTAACTGTGGTCGTGGTTGCCTAAAGTGTAATGCCAAACATCACACAAGCCTGTGTGATAAGAATGAAGACAACCAAGAGAACAAGACATCATTAACTGGATTTACCACATTAACCGAGGAGAAATCGCTCCCAGCCATTATACCTGTCAACATAAAAGGACAGACCCTGTGGGCATACCTCGACACTGGCTCGAGTCGAAACTTTATTTCACGCGAGGCTGTGAAGAAACTCGATTTGAATCCAACACATCATGAATCCCGCGAGATTGTAACCGTGAATGGTACCTCTACTCAATCCATACCTATTTTCCAAACAACCATAACTTCTCTTGATGGGAAAGTACAGGAAGAAATCGAACTGACTGGTTCCAGACTTCAAGATTTTACCACAGTTAAGAGACCAGATATGAATGAACTCAAGATGAAGTACACCCATACTCAAGACAAAAGATTTTATATGACCGCCAAAGGGGAACATCCAATTCATCTCATACTCGGTGATGGCACATACAGCAGGATCCGAACTGAGAAAGTTTACAAAGGAAATCCCGGAGATCCCCTTGTGGAGGAGACAACATTCGGATGGGTCATACATGGTGGTGAGGATTATTCGAGCGATGCCTGTATGTTCACTAGAGAAGTTTACGATTACGAACAGTTATATAGTCTTGATGTTCTCGGAGTTGAAGACCGTGGTGAAAATGACCAAATGCAAGTGCTTGCTGAGTTTCGAGAGAACATAACCAGACAAGAAGATGGCAGATACCAAGTTAGCATACCATGGATTCCAGGGAGTAAGTTGACAACTACAAACGAACAGCCAAGCAGAAGACGACTGTTCAACGTGAGCAAAAAGTTAGCGAAAGACGAAAACCTGAAGCAAGAGTATGAGAAGATTATCGATGATCAACTAGCAAGCGGTGTGATTGAGAAAGCCCCAGACGAGCCGTCAGGAGAGCGAGTGTACTACATGCCACATAAGCCAGTCGTAAGGCAAGACGCAGCGACAACGAAAGTGAGAATGGTCTTTGATGCGAGCTCCAAACCCCATCCACTAGCATCCAGTATTAACAATTGTATGTTTACTGAGCCTCCCCTCCAACCGTTATTGTGGGATATTATGGTCAGAGCAAGAATGTCGTCAAATCTTTGCAGACATTCAAAAAGCCTTTTTACAGATAGCAATCAAAGAAGAAGACAGAGATGCCTTCAGATTTCTCTTCGAGCGCGACGAAAAAGAGGAACATTTTCGGTTCGCCAGAGTTCCATTTGGGGTTGAAGCCAGCCCATTCTTACTCGGTACTACATTAGAATACCACTACGACCAACAATCACCAGAATTAGAGGAAACAGTGACTGCCCTTAGAGAAAATACGTATGTGGACAATATCATGCAAACGGGAAATAACATTGATAAGTTGGAGAAGTTTAAGAATGAAAGTGAAGTTATTCTTGAGAGTGCAAAATTACCGATTCACAAGTGGGAGTCGAACATCGCGACATTAGAGGATGAGAACATGTCAAATCCTAGCAAAATTCTTGGTCATGTTTGGGACAAGCGTGAAGACACTCTAGAAATACAAGTACCAGCAGTACGTGAGACAGAACCAGTTACGAAACGAAGCATCTTGAGTCAGCTTGGCAAAGTGTACGACCCATTGGGAATAATATCACCCACGATGGCCGAAGGAAAACACATTTACAGAGAGGCTTGTGAAGAGAAAAAGGGATGGAACGCCGAGGTTTCACCAGAATTGAAGAAACAGTGGCACAAATGGAACAAACAACTAAAGAACGTGAAAGTACCGAGGAGCTTAGCAGGAAATTCGAAGGAAACGAAGGCTATCGAGCTCCATGTGTTTGCCGACGCAAGCAATCTCGCATGTTCTGCAGTAACCATAGCACTAGTTGAACATTCATCTGGAACGATCAAAGGGTTGCTGACATCGAAGTCCCGGATTTCAAAAAGAAACACTTCGATACCCAGATTGGAACTCGTAGCTCACATGGCTGCGAACATGGCGAAGAATTTACGTAACGCTCTTCATCGGCACCCAATCAAGACCATTGTGATCTGGTTAGATAGCATGGTAGTGCTTTACTGGTTGACCAATCCAGGGAAACCATGGAAGACGTTTGTCTCCAATCGAATCAAGAAGATAGCTGAGATAACCAACGAGCTTGGCATCATTTGGAAATATTGTCCGTCAAATAAGAATCGTGCTGATCTAGGGAGCAGAGGAGCAACCATGGAAAAATTGCAAAACGAAAGCTGGTTTAACGGTCCAGATTGGTTATTAGAGAAAGAACAATGGCCAGAGCAACCCAATTTGAAAGTAACTACATCTGTCAGTCAAGAATGCAAACCAATTAAAGAGCAAGCACTGTTTACGAAAGATCGAGAGCCAGACGAATGGGACGCTTTGTTAGAAAGAAACACATACTGGCGTACATTGCGAGTAACATCATGGGCATTAAGATTTCTAAACAACTGTTTGGCAAGAGTTCGTCGAAACCAAAAGCGATCGGGGCCTCTTGTAAGCGAAGAAATTACAGTTGCAAGAAACGCTTGGGTAAGGAGAGTACAACAAGGTGTCAACCCTGAATTACAAGCGCCAGGTTGGAGAATCGTCGAAGACGAAGTAACGAAAGTTCTCAAGTGTAAAGGAAGAGTAAATGGATACGAGCCAATATACCTTGACGGAGGACTGTTCGTAGAAAAGCTAATAGCCCACACCCACAGCAAGATCAAACATTTCGGTGTTGCAAATACCATGGCTGCTTTGAGAGAACAGTGGTGGATACCACAACTTAGATCAAAGGTGAAAAAATTAATCAACAATTGCAATATCTGCAAGTTGTATTCCACGAAGCCGTATGGGTCACCATTGACGAGCAACATGCCCAGCTTTAGCACAGAATCTAGCGAACCATTCGAAGTCACCGGTGTCGATTACGCCGGGCCGTTAAGACACAAAATCAGTAAGAGAGAAGAGGGAAAGTGCTACGTATTAATCTTCACGTGTGCAGCATCTCGAGCGATCCACCTGGAACCAACCAAGAGCCAAGAAGCAGAGGAATTCCAACGAAAGCTCAACTCATTCATCGCTCGAAGAGGAAGACCTCGATTAATGATATCGGACAACGCAGCGACATTTAAAACGACAGCCAAACTAATCAAAGCCATTAGAAAGAGTGAGAAATTGCACGATTTCCTAGCAGCACAAAGTATACACTGGAGATTCAACCTTGCTAAATCCCCTTGGTGGGGAGGGATCTATGAAAGATTGATTCGGGAAGTAAAGAAGACCCTTTATAAGACCCTTGGAAGATCGCACCTTTCATTCGAGAATTTGGAAATGGTCCTCATGGACATTGAAATTAATATGAACAATCGTCCATTAACCTATGTCGAAAGCGAAAGTGGAGAGGAAGAAGTACTAACGCTAAACGTTCTCATCCGAGGGAGAAACACTTACCTTCTTGATGACATAGAGAATGACGTAGACGAGCTTACGAAGATGCTAAAGAGAATCGCCAAAGCAAAGAACAACGCTTGGAAAAGATGGCAACGAGAATACGTACACAGTTTAATGGAAAGCCAACGAGTAAACGGAAAGCCAGTTAACACGCCTGAAGTCGGTGAAGTAGTTTTAGTCGTGGGAGAAGAAAAGAACAGGAGCGAATGGAAGAAGGGAAAGGTAGTGCGACAAGTCAAAGGAAAGGACGGAGTGGTGCGTGGTGTGGTACTTTTACACAAGGGACACACTATCGAAAGACCGTTACAGTTGGTGTGTCCACTCGAAATTCGATGCACAACGCAAATAGAACAAAGAAATAATGAAGAGAAGCAGACGGGTGAAAATGAAAGGAAGAAACGGGGAGCAGCAATTGAAGCAAGTAAGAAAATACGTGAGCTAGCAGAAAACGAGGATGCAGACTAAACAGGGAACAGTAAATGAGTACAGTTCACATTGTGTTGACTTATAAAAATTAAGACTGAATTTTTAGGGGAGTAGTGAACCGAAATTAGTATAGGCCACATTAGGTGGCGTGACAAGGGGCGGGGACTTTTATAAACAAGATTGACATTTTGAAGTAATAGCAAAGTACAATTAGTTAATAGACAGATAATACAAAAACAACATTGAGACTGTGAGACATATCGTGATTCGTGAGACTGTGAGAAATTTAATATATTTTAGGTTTAAGTTTTGTAAGTTTTATTTTTGGATTTTCGAT